>JBAMHV010000014.1:21416440-21429802 GCA_037177535.1 Pseudomugil gertrudae
TGTGATTGTATTTGCATTTCTGTTTTGTATTTAATTGTTTTTATTTATTTTACCGAAATAAATCATTCATTCATTCATTCATTCAAACAAAGGTGCAAACATCTACGGAATTCTATCAGTCATGGTGGGAAACCCTTAGCAATCACTGACTCTCTAGGGAGATATTTCATCCCTGTCGGCACAACTGACGTCACACAATTAAAGCACTGCAGTGGTTTGACTCAACCAGTTCTTCTTGTGTATTTGGCTCAGACACTGAGATAACTCAAGGACAGTAGATCACACTGTAAGAGGAGGCAATTACACAGGGAACTTAACTAAACAATAAATACCATGTAAAGGAAAAGGGAAAAGATGTGTTTATTGTTTTTGCAGCTGTGCAGAATATCTTAACAGGTTCACAAACCTTCAAGAACCACTACAGCTAAGGTCCTGAGGCTCTCAAATTAAGCATGAAGCCTACTGTATATGCTGTGAGTCTGGATAGCTGTGCCTAAAATGACAGCCATCAAAATCATCCCAGTGGGCGCCATTAAAAAGCTGAAGGCATGTGTTTGTAGGTGAGTGACCTGCTGAGTGACAAATACCTAAAAATAGCTAGTGGTGTCAGTTTCAGTTATACAACAGTAAGCAGCTTTGGATGTAGCAAGCATGTGGTCAGGTTGCATCTGTCAGCGATCGTCAGCAGGTAAACATAATTCCACATTGGTGTTGTCAGGGGAAAACTTTCCTAGTGCCCCCATTAAGACCGGCCTTTAATAGAGCTTTGACATTCACTCTTTATGCAAATTACAATTTATAGCAAATTCCTTAGGAGACAAAGAAAGCATGTCATACATGAAAACCTGTCCAGAATGTACCCTGCTCTCGTCATTGCTGGGATAGGCTCCAGCTTCCCCACCACTCTGCACTGGAATAAGCATCATTACTGTAATAAATGCTCAGATGTTATCCTATAAAACACAATTAAACTAAATTAAATTGAACTAAATTAGCTTAAATTAAACCCAGAGGCAGAATGCTTAAGTTTTAATGTTTGCCGGGCATTGCCATGCCCATTTTAGGTGAGCTTGAGCTACTTTATACAATCCTACCTTTCTCTTTGTGTGTTTTATAAGATGAAAGTTTAGTGATTAATAACTCCAGAAATGTTGGGCAGTGAGGGGTGTTGGGGGGCTTTTTGTGCCCTGGTTTGCAGGGTGGCTGAATGGGGAATTGGGCTGGAAGATCCAGATTCAGGTCCTTGGATTAGAAATGAAGGTGAGTCCCTTCTGCAAGTCAAGTTTCAACATCTCAACCCACTGCTTTTAGTGTAACTAGTGATTGGTGAAAAGCAGAGAACTTTTTCAGTGTAAATAATGTGTACTGACTCTAAGAGAAAGGAGTCAAATGCATTTGTACGGAAAGACCTTAAATGTGCAGAGAAAGTAACTGTTTTTGGCCAAATGTTTGATATTGATCATAGTTGTGTCCATGGATTATGAAATCACATTTCCACCTTGTGTCTGTAATCTTGGCCAGCAGGCTTAATATCAAATCTTCTCTCACTGTTAGAAATCAATTGGATGAAGAAGAAAACATTTACTAGAAACCATAATAAGGAGGCAAAACATTGCACACCTAAACACCCATACTTTCATACTTCTGCTCTCATATAAAATGAGCTAAACAGCTATTTCTGCTCTACAATTTATAGTTCTCATCAGAAATGTTTGAATATAATTAAAATGTGCATTCATTGCATCAAGTCTAGTTTAAAATCATATTTCAGCTAATGTAAAATGTCTTCCTGTAAAATGAAATATCCAAGAAGTCTCTACAAACACGACGAGTTCCTTAACTTAACATAACTCCACAGTTCCTGATCCCAACTTCTTGCACTTAACTCCCATTTGCAGTGAGCTCAGAGAAATGCTTCACTTTCAGCTTTGGGCTTTGAAAAATATCTTTTAATGTTGAACTCTCATGCAACAGTCTTTGCGGAGAAGATCAAACATCCAAGAGAAGTGATGTTGACCGAAAAACACATTTTTCACTGCATGGCATTTAGATCTTTGGGGATCGGCAAAGATTTTTATCTTTTCCAAGAGCCCAGACGTTGTAGCTGTGCCTCTGCTGCTCCTCACATCCACTGCAGGACGGATTTCTCCTGTAAAACAGCACGAAGACGCTGCAGGCGAAGTTTGACTCAGTGACAATCTCTTGCAGCTTATGTTTTTATAAAGTATGCGGCATTAACCACAGCGCAGTGTTTCAGTTAATACAAAAAAAAGCAAACAAACAAACCAAAAACAATAGACATCTCATGCTGTTCAAAGCTGTTTTGTGCAGCTTTAAACATCACTCATCCTTTTTTCCGAGTCAGACGCTATTTGTGTAGCTTTGGGTTTGCTCATTTCTGAATGAGTGAGTGTGTTTTTGTTTGTGCATGTGTGTTTACTCTTAGAAGTCCTCTCGCCATTGAGCACCCCAGAAAATAACTCCTCTCTATCCCCACAGGACTCATATCCAGCGGCGTTCAGCATTTCGCCGTTAATGCGCCGACCTGCCAGGAACCCTGACTAAATGGAGTTCCTGCTGTCACGGCCAGATCACAACACACAAAACAAGCAGATAAAGCAGAGTTCAAATCAGTGGAGAGTCTAACACAACGCTAATGGAGCATTCACTCGATTCATATTTACATTAGGGATGCTTTCACTTCTTTATTTTTAAATAATTGCATCTCTGGGGATGAGTGAGTGTGTGTATGAGAATGTGCAAGTGTAGTGGAACTCTGTTTGTTTTCCGGGGCGTCCAATCACAGCAGAGCTGTGTACATAGCACACGCCACTCATCGTTTCAGTATCCAAGCCTCCACTGCGAAGATGTGGCAGGAGTCGAGCAGCTCTCCTCTCTTCTCCACACCCACAGACAGCTTTGGTGCTCGCATACATGTTACAACTCTCACACAGCGAGAAGCACGAAATCAGGTTGCATGTTGACATCACCTCTGAGGAAGCTAATCCATTTAGTTCTGCTGCCATTTGTGGCCACATGTGTGTTAGAGTGTATTTATTTCCCATTTTCATCACAGGATTGCTCAACTAAGACTTGTAATTGAAGCTTAATGGGTTGAATAATTTCAGAGAAAGACTTTGTTCTTAATACGGAGCCTTTATCACACTGTACAGCCTCAGGCAGCTGTTGACCATTCCTAATCTTATATAAAAACAAAGAGATTTTCACAGAGGTGCCAACCCAGTTTTAAGTAAGTCTGGACATTGTGAAATCTGGATAAAAACAGTTTAAAATTACTTGAAAATCTCATGAATCAATATTTTAGTCATTCAAACAGAAAACAATATTATTTTATTCATTCAGTAAAATAAATAGGTAAGATTTGGAAACGTATTACATTTTAAAGTTTCTTAAAATGTGTTTTTAAACTGGAAACTAGTTTAAACTGTCATTAGATGCAATACAATATATGAACTTGCTTTATATAAATGCATATAAACTTGCATATAAACTGCTTGTTGGCAACAAACATAGCTAACAGGATCTACGGCAGACTTAGTGTTTCTATAGGGTAGCTTTTTATGCTGCACAGATTTCTGGCTTCACTATCTTTGTTGTCCGTGTTACGGTACTTTGCTTCACACTTTAGAGTTCATTGCTCCTCATTTTGCATTCTTTCCAGATTATTCGGTACAAGGTGGTGTCATTGATGGCGCTACTGACATAAGCAAGAAGCTCACTGGTTGGAGTTTCAGCTGTGGGTTTTCAAACTGAGGCTTTTCTGTGCAGATTATGCTTGTTCTTCTCATGGATGGACTCTGGCCAGGTTGCTTCAGCTTCCTTCCACCAGCCAAAGACTTGCAGGTTAGGTTCACTGGTGTAAGTGAGCATTTACTTTTATTTGACTTTTTTTCTGTGATATTATTTAATCATTATTTAAAACAGCAAGGCTGCAACAAGAGGTTTGCATCTCTGAAAATGTGAGACTAAAACTCTGTAAAATGTTGCATTTATAAAAAAAAATAAAAGTTCTACTAAAAAACACTTTTCTTTCCATCATTCAAAATACTTTTCAATGTTTCAAAACTTATTTTCAGACTTGCAAAACTTTATTTCAGGTTTTTGATTTTTAAATACTGACTTTCAAAAATTTTTTTCCAGCTTCAGATTAAGGCAGTGTTGTAATCCCTTATGAGATTACACTGCTTCTTGCCTGCTAATTGCTTGGATAAGCTGCTGCTCCTGCTTACTCTAATTGGAATAAGCAGCATGGAAAAAACATAAATAATAAACTAATTTTCAACATCTTGAAACACTAAAGATCAGATATTTCAGCCACTGCTTCCCTGAAGCAAGCTGCTGTCCCTATAGTTTCATTTTTGGAAATAATGTAACTTGTTGCTTTTTAAAAGTTGCCTATTGATTTAACATAATTGTTTCAAAGTTATTGGGTCTCCTTTGTTTGCTTTTGTTGGACCACATATGGCCCGGCTAAATGCAAGGATGTAGTGGTGGACAGTAAGACTGGTTCAAAGTCTCTGCATGAGATCTTAACACATGTCATCAATAAATAAGTTTATATGTTGATTAACAGCATTCTTCTCAGTCACTGCTTTCACTCTCAAAAAAAACCTTTATTCCCCTGTTCTTGTCCCAGTGTCAACAGACAGATGAGCTGGAATGTTGTGTTCACAAAGTATGAAAGCAAACTGCATGCTACACTTTTATAGAAAACTATTTTACAGAAAAGGGCGGATTAACGATGAGAATACAGAGAAAAAAAAAGAGCATGTCAACACATTCATACCTATGAAATCCACTTCAAAAGTTACTGGGGTTTTCTTCACAAAGTACATTTTCTCTCTAGTCTTTGGGGAAAGTTCCTGTGGTTGAAATGAGGCTTACAGGACACCAGATTGCATTGAAAGTATCTTTAGGTCAAGTCAAAGTCCCGTCAAAGGCAGCTGTGAACAGCAGTGATGAAAGCAGGGTTTTTGTCTTTTGTACAGCGTCTCAGTACCACCGTCATCCCACAACTGTAATCTCTTTATGAAAATTCATAAACAACCACGTCAACACAACACAGGTGACTCGATGTATTTGCAGCATGATGAAACAAAGATGTAAATAAATAATATCAACCGGTGTCACCTCACCGAGCCGGAGGAGCTCTCGGGGATTCTGACAACTCCCATGTGGCTTCACTGTTTCCACTTGTCAGCTTATATTAAAAAAAAAAGTAATCCAGTTTCTTTTCACCTCAGAGCTTAGGTACGCTGTTTCAGGGTAATTTTTGTCTGGAGTGGACTTAGCATAGATCAGCCTCATTTTCCGCCTCTTATCTTCCCTCTCTCCTCCTTCTCACCTTTTCTTTCATTCATTTGACTTTGATTTTGCACTTGTTGACAGCTTCAGTTCCTTTGTTTGTTGTTTAAAACCAATAGGGGATTTAGCCCTGCACTGACATGGCGTTTGGCCTCAAATGTGAACTGTTTGACTGCAGGCAAACATTGTTTTTTTCTCTCCTCTTTCACCTTCCTTTTACCCGGTGTAATCCTCAAAGATAAAACAACCTCCTCTAACACACTGGAGTGCTGCAGTTGCTTAGGCAACAGAATATCCCATCTAATCCGACCTGTTCCCATCTCCCCAAAGTCTGAATACCTGTCGAATTGAAAGGCCTCTTAAGCTCGCTACTTGTTAGGCTTGAGACTTCTGAATAGCATTTTCTACTCAGATTTCAGTACAAGCTCGCTAGCTAAGTCTCTGACATTAGAAAGGTGTAGAGATGTAGTGAGAAGATTCCACTTAGTTCAATTTTTAAGATAAACAGTTTGCTTGTGACAGTGTTTCCAGTGGTTGACTCCTGCAAAGAAACCCCCAGATTAAACTCCTCCTACACACCATGACACACACACACACATAATTGTTCAATTCACCTCTTAGTTCCCACCTCAGAAAGAAACGACGAGGGAGAGATGATCTCAGCCAAGTGCTTTATAATCTTCCCTGGGGGTGCCAAGAGCAGCAAAGTGTTTGGGACATTGTATTGATTTATATAAAACTCAATGTTCCCTCCACTGCCCAGCTCTGAGTGTGTGTGAACGGTATGGGCGATAAGGGATTGGACTAATGTGAGTGCAGAGCAAAGAAAGGCCTTGATGTCAAATGGATAAGCTCAGAGTTTTAACAACCTGAAAGTTTGTCTGTCTGCTGTGTGTTATTTTTTCTGTTCTTCTTCATTGTGTCATGTGCCCCAGTGCTTGTTCCTGATGAAGTGGAGCATTAAAGATTAGGTTCTCCGAGAGATGCCCCTGGTGATTTGAGGTGAAAACTAAAATACTTTAGGTAACAGACGGTAGAAGTCGCAGCCAGATATAGAGTAGATTTCCATCAAATTTATAAGTCTAATTAGGCCGCCTATGTAGGCACAGACAACTTGGGAGATTTTACATGGTCATAGATGCATTATTATGTAACACGTGCCCTGCTATAGACTGGTGACCTGTCCAGGATGTACACCGCCTCTCGCCCAGAGGATTTCTGGGATAGGCTCCAGCTTCCCCATGACCGTTAATTGGATTAAGAGGGTTAAGAAAATGACTGACCGACTGATGTTCTTAAGTCGAGTCTTGGGAACGTTGAACTTGATTGGATACAAAATCCATACAATGACTGGAAGTAAATCTGAAGTTCTGCTTAAACACTGTTATAGTTTCCAGCTCAGGCAAACAACTTAAGTCATTCATAAATAGTTTAATGTCAGATTTAATTATTGTAATTGTCTTCTGAAACCTGCCCTTATTATTTTTCAATTATCAAGGCTGACTCACAAATTGCTTCTCTTTAATTACTTCATTATGTTTTCCCACCATGTGTAATAAGCACAACCTTTAGGATCACTTCTATTGTTCTCTTGTAAAGCAGGAAATTTTGTGTCCCGAAGTCCAAGATACTAATCAAACAGTTTGTTGATGAGGACGAATTGTTGGCTCTAAAAAGTGAAACAAATCAGTCTCTCGAGTGCGACTTCGACTCCCATCCATCACACATTTCACCATAATTAGAGAATATTTAGTCTATATCACCCAGTGTTAATGTTTATATGTGCTTTAAATTACATCCTGCATCTTTCATTAAACATGACAAAGCTAAAATAAAACAAATATCTCTATTATCATATAGAATTAGTGGTATACAGATTTCCTGTCCAAGAAATAATAGAACTGATGCACTCTGCAAATATTATGTTGACCACATGCGTATCTCTTCTTCTTCCTTCACAGCTCAAAGCACAGCTGTGCTGCTAATACTGTATAATCCATTGCAGACAAAACCAAGACGGTTTTATTTGAAAGTTAAACAGAGCTTTAGCTTGTATATATGTTGAAGCATTAAGTGAAGGTTTAGACTTTATCTCCAAACCAATTATTTTATCATACAGTAAAAACAATCATAAACTCTAAAATGTTGGTTTAAAATGTACATAGCTCTTCAAAGCAAAACAGCTATAATGTCAGTGCCATTGTGAACTTTAGCCAGAAGACTGTAAACTTCTCTTAACCCCAAACAAATGCTTCTAAAGCCTACAAGTATCACAATGCCTAATAAATGTGGACAATGCAGCTGAACTGCTCAGTACGGGGGTCACCAGCAGGGGGAGAACACAGCACATGGACTGTGAAATAGTGAAAAAGGCAACCTGACAGGCATTTCTGTAAATAACTGCTTACAAACTGTTACAGCACGTGTTACTGTTCAACAAGGTGAAAAATCAAGATCTGAAAGGCGTTCTTGAAAGCTATCTTTGTATTTACCTCTAACCTCGTGTGCTTATTTGCACTAGCGGGTCTTGTGTTCAAGTCAATATTACAACAAAATGTGATGTGGGTCAATGCAAGCAGGGTCGCGTTAGCATGCCAAATGTACTCTATGAATTGTGTGGCCTTTTTAAGAATAAGAATATGTTGTCAGAAAGTGGTTGGCAGCCAACGTTTGAGTTGTGTTGGGTTTCCCAGTCTTATGAGGATATGGCAAACACTTGAATGTGTTGTTAAAAAGTTTCCCTGGCATGCACATTATTCTGGTCCTCTTTGCATTTCCCCCTGCATCAAGAGGTTCTTCCGCTGTTGTCTGAACATAGTTTTCTTTTCAAAAATGTAAAGGAAAACGTTGTATATTTTGGATGGAAGTGTTGGGTGTAAACAGAGCCAGAGCACAAGCATTCTTCTAATGTCTTTAAGTAGTCCTTAGAAAAAGTTCTCCAGGTTTCCTTGAAGGACATTTCAAAACTTTTCGGGTGCTGGATACCTTTTGTTCTGTTCTCTGTCATGATGATCCCACACTGCTTCAGTCATGTTGAAATCTGGGCTCTGGGGAGCATTCATCACTCTACCAGACCTACTGACACTGTCTTGTGTCAGTCAGTGTATTCCAGCATCTGCTCCCTCTTTTTAATACCATTTTTCTTTGCAGAGACATTCCAAGTGTTCAGCTAATATCTCTTCAGGAATCTTTGAGTTAACCATACTTTTTGTAGACATAACTGGTGCTTGTTGCCATTTTGCAGCTCTGGTGATTTGAATCTACAGTTATCGTATCAGTCACCTAATTTTTCGGTGTGAACATGAACGTATGATATTTTGGGGTCATGGCTCAAAACGTTAGATAACTTTTGCCAGTTAATGTGCCTAGCAAAGCTCTGGCTCACACTTTATTGCCTAAGTGCACACAGTTCCTGAACAAAGAAAGGGTATACACACAGACGAGGGGAGAGACACACGGCAACTGAGTGTGTTAAACATGTCGCCATCCAATTGTTTTGAACAGGCTGGTTAAAATGATTGGATGGCGTTTTGTTCACACCTGTCAGTTATTTTCGTGTTAGATTATTTAATTAATTGGCTGCAGTCGCAGTGTGAATAGGATTTTAAGCAATATAGTAGAAAATACTGCTGGGAAGCATCTACACAAACATCAATAGAAGGAAGTATTATTAAAATAAATGGCTTCTTCGTTTTCTGGCTTCTCCAAAATGATTGATGGATTTGACTTTGTTGTTGATTGGCTGAGGAATAAAAAGAGACAAACTACTCTCAGTTTGGAATGAGGTAGTAAACTATTGTAAGTAAGCTCAGGTAATGCCATGGAATCAAATGATTATTTTATGTGACACAAATTCATAATCTGAAACGTGGACAAAAAAAAACAAACAATTTAAAAGATAAAATAAATAAAATGATCAAAAACACTGCGGATTTGTTGCAGTGTGTTTTAGGCAAGTAGCATAAACATTTTCTTTTCTACCAACACGAACATGCTTTGTTCCCATCAAATAGCTGAAGCATTGTGCACCGTCTGCGGCGTGTTTTACATGTTCCTGTCAAACAGGAAAAACTCTCGGCTAGACTTCTTCAGTGCAGCTTTTATGTAGAGTTTCTGTTACAAAGGAAAGCGCACCTGCTTTGATTTAGAGGGTACTCTGTTGCTCTCTCTCTGAAACCTTAATGATACCTTCTTCCAGGCCTATTTCTGGTACATCAAAGGATCAACTAGCCTAAGTGCTCATGCCATAGTGTGAGTGTATATATTAAGGCCCATATTTAGAAACTCCCATCATTATCATACTGGTGCAAAGAAAGTTTATTTTTCCATATGTGCCGCAAAGAGGAAGGTTCGCAACATGAACCAATGGCGCCATCAGATGGAAAGGAAAAGTACTAAACACTGATGGGTTATGATTGGTTTGAATAAAAGATTATAAGACTGGAGAAATGCAGCAACAAGTCTTGTGGAATTCATTAATGATTCTCAATATAAAACAGTTATTTTGTCTCAGATTAGGGTAACAGGAAGTAAGGGGACCAGCTTTCATGCTCTGATGCTAAAATCTTCTTTAAAAGTCTGAATAGAATCAATCTAACATCCCATCCCATGTCTAAAATCCTCATTTTGATCTCTGACTTCCAAAATTAAAGCAAAATTCCTCCCAGGAATCAACATGTTCTTGTTTTTGTTGACTGAAGACAGCCAGCCTCAGTCATCTCAACCTGTAATTTTCTGAGATGGGATGAAAAACATCCTCCAACAGCATCTGCCGCTGGAGGAAGGCCAAAGTGATATATCTGTTGCTTAGCAACCACTTTGACTCTTATTTTGTTGTGCAGGACCACTAACTAGATTTTCAGTCAAGGTTGCATCAGTTTGGTTTGATTCCTCTGCAACGCTGGAAACACAAGAAATCAAAGATGAGTGCGTTTATTATTGATGCGGCTGCATTAGTTTCATTATCACATATACCAGACTACTTTGATAATGCTGGACATTGCAGGCAGAAATGCAAATGTTGAAATAGAAAGCAACCAAAGATTACTTTCATCACATATGCTACCCCCCCCCCCCCAACCACCTCCCCCCATCGTTTTTTTTTTCTTTATCAAGCCCTTGCTCAACTGTATTATTTATCTTTTTTCACATTTTGCTTATTTTATTTAACTTTACTTGGATAGTAAAGTTAATGAACATAACATGAAAACCTTTTGTTTTACCACCCCAGAATTTAGTCAGTTTTCAGCCTGTTGTCTCTGAAATGAAAGCTACAGTGAGTAAGAAATGTTAAATGAGCATATAAATGCCGAGCCCAGTTGTGAATGGATGGTGGCTTTCGGTGGCCAAAATTCTTCCAGATATGAACATCTTTTCATCTGTGAGTGGCTCCGGTGGCCTCGGGTCACAGGAGGTAACTACTTCATATTTGGTGCCTGTCTATGTGCCTTTCAGTTACCCATCACAATGCTCTGGCACCATCCAATAAAGTTGGAACTACAGTTTCAACCAATTGCAGTTCTTTGTCCATTGAGAGACATCATACTAAGATGGGGGCACAAATGTGGCAGCTGCCATGTATGTGGAGGTTTGCCGGATCTTTCTGCAGACCAAAAAGAGCTTTGTTTGATTTGTTTTTGATTTGTTTTATTTTGTGGTTTTGTTCCATTTTGGGTTTTTGCCTGTGTTTGCACGGGTTTTGGTTTGTGGCTTTTGTGGTGTTGATTTAGTACTTTTATTAATATTCTGTCACAGGGTATTTTAAACCCCGAGTGTTTTCTGTAATATTTATTGCAATTTGTAAATAAATCACTGTTAACTATCTTTATTTTGTGTTGTAACCCCCTTTTCCCCTAGACACCATGGGGGTCGTAACAAAGTGTAATAGCACAACGTGAGGTAACTTTGCAAATGTATCTGAGATAAGTTTGGATTTAAAAATACAAGAAAAGAAAACCTGATGAATTCTTCACTGTAACAGAAAAATGATATATAGACTCTTTTTCATCCTGAGGAAAAACTTTAAAGGACAATCATTGTCCTACCCACCCTGTTTCACACATGGGTGGATCCTGGGATAGAAGGGACCTCGCATCTGAAAATTTAAACTGAACTTTAAAAAAAGATTGACATCGGATGTTTAAAAAAAAGGTGGCCCTGCGATGGACTGGCAATCTCTGCAGGGTGTACCCTGCTTCTTGCTTCCTGATTGTCCAGGGGTACACCCTGGACAGGTCACCAGCCCATCACAGGGTCAACACACAGAGTCAAACAACCCCTCACACTCACTCCTAGGACTACATTTAATTAAAGAGTCCAGTTTATTAAAGGGAATTTATTCAAATTTTTTTTTTTTTTTTTTTTGCCTTTTACTACATTACAATGCTTTATTTGCACAACCTGTGTTGTTTTTCCATGGAAAGCACTTTAAAATGTCTGGTACTGTGATATACAAATGAACTTGCCATACAAATACAGAGAGTTTCGTGACATATTTAGCCTAACATAAGTGTTTCTGGCTGGTGGGAGGCAGCTGGAGTAGCTGGAGAGAGCCAATGCATGCATGTAGAGAACATGCTAACTCCACACAGAAAGGTCGCTGTTCAGATCCTTCACCAGCCAAATCTCAAACCAGTGACCTTCTTACTGTGAGGGAAAAAAATGCAAGTTAACAAAAAGTCAGTCAGTTTTTTTCTCAGGATGGATCACAGATGGAAAGATGCAGCTTTCTATTTGCTCCACATGTAAATATTAAAAACCCATTTTCAGCGTTTTGCTGTTGTGACAGGTCAGTGGCAAAGAATAATGCTGCTGCTGCGAGGAAACCGGCAGGTAGGTTTTGGCAAGTCAGTAAAAGAGTGTGATACAGAGTTTCAGCAAGTGACAAGTGTCTTAACTTTGTGTTGTGCAGGTACACATTTCCATTACAGCTACGCACACAGCTTGTCAGAAAGCAGTGAGGACGTAGGGAAATATTAAACTGTGACTTGAATCAAAGGTGGTAAAAAGTTAAAGAAAAAGGAAGTGGAGGAATCCACCCACCTGGGCTTTCTTGTCTTTCAAGATTGACACTTTTTTGAATACCTCTCAGAGTTTGACACATTATTTTCTCTGAATGAATGGCCCTGTGATGATCCTGTGGTTAAGACCCCCCACCTGTCAAACATTTTTTTCTCCCTGCTGCATGGGGAATTGAATCCCTGAGAACCGTTTCTCTTCACGCTCTCCTGCTCAGTGCCTTTACCTTTTCATACTGTTTCAGAAATAAAGGATATAAAGGTGAGTGGACATATCTCACTGTTCAGAACTTTGTCCTGTAAGGTTAGTTTTAGCTGTGCCAGTCTCATTTGCAAGCAAACTTCTCTTTGTCCAGCCTTCACATAAAAGCCCAGCTGTTTTGTAACTATTTGGTTTTGTATTCTTTCATTTCTTTGATCCTGTAAGTGGATTTTGAAGCTAAGTTCCTGAAGTTTGAAGTCAGTTATTTCTGAACTTGGATTTGTCACTGAAAGCCCAGCATGTCTCAAAACCCACCTGTTTTCCGCCAACATGTGCAGAAATAGAAGAAAAAGGCACTGTGTTTTACCAGGAAACTACCAACCTCACAGTGAGTCTGCAGGATTCCTAAAAGCTTTAACTTTATTTAAAAAATGGGCTCTTCTTTGATACAATGAAGAGTGGACGACCAAACAAAGCAAACCAGCTAAACAAGCCTTTTATTCTGACTGAATTAACTAAAATTGGTAATGTGATCTACACTGAGTGGAAATAACAGCTTATCTTGGTGATTGTGCAACATGGGTGACATTTAAACATATATATTTTACCTTTACCTCCATTTTTGTTGCCATGAAATTGATCTGTGCCAGGGGCACAAGAGGATTGATTAGAATCATAAAAGACACTTTTTTCTTATATTTTTTGTTGTTAGTGAAACTTTACATTTCAACCAAGTACTTCAACTAAGAAGCTTTTTACCATCAGAAACATCAACAGGATTAAAAATTTAGTCTCCCAGAAAGACCAGGAGAAACTCAT
>JBAMHV010000014.1:21482925-21498539 GCA_037177535.1 Pseudomugil gertrudae
GGAGGGCAGCCATCTGCCTCGACTGACGGTGTGGAGAGGACAGGAAAGACAGAATAACATTTAAACAACATTAACATGTAAACAACATTAACACTGATGTGATATCAATGACTGAGAGTGACTTTGTAGTTCATAGGGAATGATTTGCTGTGGCGTTTAGGGACAACAGCCTCCTGTAACTGAGCAGAATGCCATGCAGGGGATGTGAGATGCTGTCCGGTATTGCTCAATGAGTCAGACTTGATAAAATATTATTGTGATAACTGCATGTTATTTTGCAGGCTGATTAAGCTGCACAGTCTGCTTTTTGTACATGTTTCAGGTTGTCCGTGGCGTTCCATTTAGCTGGTGACTCTGCAGAAAACTGGGCAAATGAGAGATCCAGCACATAAAATAACTTTGTACTAAAAACTTTACCTCATGAGGTACAGTGCAGAACCCGTCATCCATTTGATTTTATGAGGTGAAAAACCCTCTCCAGAACAGCGTTGTTTATCTTAGCTGTATTTGCACAGCTGGAATCACTCTCATGGCTGGAAACACATCGCACTTCCCACTTTCTGCTCCAAAGTTGTCATCTTCAGCTGGAAGGCCACCGTTTTTCTGAGCTTTCTCAGCTGCCATCCTTTTTTTTTCCTCTTTGGATTCATCTGTTCCTTTGGTTACCAGATTCAGACATCGCTCCAATACTTGGTGCACGTATCTGTACTGGGAATTCATAAAAGTGTTTACAGACCCAGATACCAGAAAAAAAGAAGGCTGTTAAAATGACCTTAGGACATTAATTACCTTAAAAATCCTTTTTATAAGTAAAAAGTAAACACAACGTTTTTAAAGGCCGTAAAATCTTATTGTGGCAGTGACAACATTAAAGTACAAGTTTTACCTAAAAGCAAAAAGACTTACAACATTTAAATGACACTTTAAAAAAAATCATTGACATTGTTGTAGATGACATTTAAGCTGTAACACAGTTTACATTGATCCTTAATTCAAGGCAACATAAGTGCAATCAGATATTACACAATCTTTGTCCTAATGAACAGGGCTGACTGATTAAACTCTTCCTTTTCTTCTTAAAAAGCTCATTTGTGGCTGTTTGGCAAGTCGTCCTGCTAAATGTTGTTTGGCAGAACATTTAGGACAAGGGTTGCATTTTGACAGTGAGTATTTAACATGACAGAATGAGTTTAAACAAATTACAGTGTTAAAAATGAGCAAATAAATTTTATACATCAGCATGTAAAATACATATGAACAAACTTGCTTGGACCAACCTGAGCCAAAATACAGATGCAGGGTAGGAATAAATGATTTAAAAATATGCTCAGTCTTTTTCAGATTGTACCATCATGAACTTTAACCTTTAACATGCTAACTGAGACCTGTTGCAGTCTCTCACACCTAACAGCGTGTGATAAACATGATGTCCACGCTGGTTGGCAACTGTCATGCTGGTAAAAATCTTTCTCACTACAGATTGTTTAGATGTGGTCTTACTGTACAATCCTTCTAAGATTAATAAACAGCTTTCCTAAGATCATTGGATCAAAGGAAACATCTCTTTTTACAGAAGTGCACCTGCAGCTGGTTATTTTTTTATTACTATACAAGCATAAATATGTTTGGTTTTTCTCACATTACCTAATTTTATCTTCATTTTTGTTAAACAGGGTGTAGCTATTTTACTTTTATTGCAGTTCTTTTAAGTTTAAGCTATATCAACAACTCCCTAGGTAGCTAACTATAAGTTAGCATCTTTTGTTAGCATGATAGTTGTTTCCAGTTTTTCTCTGAACTAAGTTACTGACTAGCTGTTGGATGAGTTATGGGTAGCTTTGGTTTGATCATACAGCCCTGTTGATTAGAATTAGACAGTTTTGTGCTGGTACAACACAACCTTAACTGTGACTGAATTCCCACAATATCACAGTTAAACAGACAAATCTCACAGAGTAAGCTTTATGAGCCAGAATTCAAGTAGTACATGTGTGTAATTCATCACCTTGCAGTGTGTAACAGTGTCACAAAGATCCGAAGCAAAGCGCCGTTAACACACTGTGGAGATGGAAAAATATTTTCTTTTGGTTAAAAACTACCCACAGTGAAAATGTCTGAATGAGAGTATAATATGCACGTTTAGTGTTCAAAAAAAGTTTACACAACCTTTTCAGCCTCAAAAATCAGTTTTGTATTTACAGTTTTTATTCATGCACATGTAACTATTTAAACAAATGTTAGTATGACCATGGCTAATTGTTGCATCTGAATGGAAACTAAAGGTAAGTTGTGAATGTAGTGTGAAGTCAAGCTCTGCAGAATCCAGTCCAACTTGTGCAAATGATAACTGTAAACCGGCTTTGGTTCTCTCTGAAAGAAAACGTGCATGCATATGCACCCACTGTGATCAGGATGAGGATCTATGGTTCTGAAAACTTCAAGATGAACAGTAAGGCTTAATTAAGCCCCCGGTTAAAGGGGGCATTAATATCAAGTAGTGAGATAATACAGAAGATCCTCTGCAGCTGTAACACAGAAACATGAGCAGGAACGAGCAGGTCTCATCAGATACGTGATGAACATGTTACCTCGCTGCATATAGAACTCAGAGAAATAACTCTGTGAAAAACACATTGAGGTCTCTGAACTGTTTTAGGCCAGAAAGGTGTCTGATTATGGAGAATTAGGAAGTTAATATCACTTTTATGTGCAACATAAAAAGAGACAAATGCAATCCACTTACACGTAAACATCTCTTCTAACAAGGTCACAAAGTAGGACGGAGGTCCAATCAAATGGACAGGTGGAACACCAAACTAGCTCAGCTTTAAAGACTAAATGTTTTTTTTCTGCCGCTCAGTTACGTCTGCATGAAAAGTAAAGAATATGTTCAGAAAACTTAACACGGGTGTGAATAACTGGATGCCACTGCTTCACACATCACATGCTAGCATCAGCAAATGAACTGTAGCCAAATAGATGCTTTATGAAGTATGAAAAGATCAAAATACCTGTATGTGGAGTATAAAAGTACAACCATCTGATGGTTTACCCACACAGACTCCTCCCACACATCCACTACTTCCCATTAAATGCATGTTTTTTTTTTAAATAGTTTTCTCATTAATTAGTATCATTACAGATAACTATTTATTAAAAAGCATAGAGGGCTTGAACTGGTTCTGGTCCATCACAGAAGCAACACAGAGAAACGTTCAATCACTCACAGTAAGTAAGTAAGTAACTCAAGTGAGCCTACCATGCATGCGTTTGTGGGAAGAATTGGGCTGAATAATAGATTACATCTCATCTGTGACATCATCTGTAGGTTTCTGAAGGGCTACAGCAAAGCTTGGTGGATGGTTGTCGTTCCCAGAAAATACATAAATGATCAAAGCCGTAGAGCTTAGAGGCAGGCTACGAGCATCAGGATGGATGATTGATATCTATCAAACTGCCTGGAGCTAAGAGCTAACGAGAGTTAACCTGCTAATGTAGCATATTTCCAAACAACAGCGATCCTGATCGTTTCATTCTGCTTTTATAAACCAGTAAAACCACTGCAGGTGGTGTGGTGGTTAGCATCACAGTGAGGAGGTTGCTGGTTCGAGCCTTGGCCCCATGTTAACGTGGGCTCTTTCTGGGTACTCTGACTTCCTCGAACCATCCAAAGGCATGTTTGTTTGTCTCTCTGTGTGTTGACCCTGTGATGACCTGCGGACCTGTCCAGCATGTACCTCGTTTCTTGTCCAATGATTGCAGGGCGAGGCTCCAGCTACTCGGGACCTTTCATTGGAATAAGCGGTACAAACAATGGCTGGATGGTTGGAGTAAAAAGAGTGACAGGGTGAAAACATGCTGTCAGGACTGAAACAGTTGTACTTATCTCTTCTCTTCATCCTTCTGAAATATTAGAAAATAAACCACGAGTTAAAAAAACTGGTCCTCAACTAATTAGAGTCTCAGTTTCTGTAATATGATTTCTAAGTAGGGTGTGATTTAAAGGGTGAGTGGATGACGTAGATACCCTGGATAAGAATGAAGAGATGATAAAATAACCTGCAGATATTTCACTGATACGCCTGTTATAGTGATTTCATATTCATGCTTCTCATATTTAATTAGTTCATATGTGAGTTTCATCCTCAGACATATTGAGCATAATGTCACTGAGATATTTGAATCAGCAACTCTGTGTTAAAACCTTGTCTGAGCTACACAATCTCCTGATTACACTTTGTTAAACAACCGATAATAAATCTGTTTTCCTCTAATGCAACAGCCTGTCCACACTTTAGATTGAGATCCACCAGATTCCCTCTTAGCTGATCTGGATGGGTCAGCCTAATCGGTCATGATTGTTTATGGTTTTTTAAAAACTACTTTTGTATCATTTTTAATAAAAATAAAGTCCTTTATTTGATGTGTATGTAGTGTGTGAACCTTTATGTCCCCCCAGCATTACTGCATAGTGCAGCTCAGTTGAGCTTCAGCTGCTTTAAGTCTGGTTTCAAACAAGCCTCCATAAACAGAGTAAGTGTTAATGGAAAGACAGAAATCTAACAGAATGATACGACAGCTGCCATGCTGTGATAATGTGCTACTGCAACAGTAAGTTGCTCCACTTTCCTTTGATGAGCTCATGTTTTATTTAATGCAGGAAGACTATGTTTTTTATTGTCTTTAATTACTAATTCAAAGCATTTTGTGCAAAAAAAGGCTAAATGGGATTTTGGTAAAGCACAACACCTTGTAGTGTCAACCCCGATGTCTCCACTAGTGTGATTGTAACAAAGGCAGATTTCTTGGTATGAACTACCACAACAAAATAAAGATAAAAAACTACTGTGCAACCAGCTATTCAAAGATGGTGCAATAACAGAGAGTTTATAGGCTTAGACTGTGAAGCAGGGAGACACTTCGAAAGCAGAGAGCCAGGAAACCGGTGCCAAGCAGGTCCCCCATAGCTGTCAGGTAGGGGATGGAGAAGTTGTCTGGGTCCAGGCTTTTTCGCCACATCAAACGGACGATGAGGTCAGCAACATAAAGGAGGATAGCCACCTGAGGAGGGGAGGAGAGAGAAGAACCGAGCTGAACAGGTTAAAGAGAGAACGCAGTGCAGATGCTGCAGGAATCAAGAAATATGGAGCGCAGTCAAACATGGTGCAGATCAGACTCCATCTGTAAGACCAAGCAACGACTTTAACAAAGGATCTGCCATGTAAATGTAGTCCCAAAGGCTCTACACAAAGAAAAAAAGCTTAGACGGCTCCAGAAACAACATCATATAAGAATACAAAGCTAATAGCGCTATTATAAATGCTTCATATGAACTCACCAACCACACATAGCTAATTAGCCAATCGTTTGGAAGCAATGTAAAGCATTCATTCATAGGTGTGTGTTGGCAAGAATGCATCATATGTATCGCGATACAGGGGCAATGATACGATTTCTTGTCATAAGAAAGATGATATTGCAACATTTTTAATAGACTTTATAAGTAAGAAGATGGTCACAGCATGGTAAGCTCTGAAAGCTGTTACATGTATGACGTCAACTTAGGGAATAAGAACAGAGGCATCTGGATCTCATGACAGAATCAAAACACTTGCTCCTCATTTACCAGATGAATAAATTAATTCAAATCTGTTTTATCAGTAAAGATCTGCTGTTTATAAAAACATTAATAGAATACTTGATATTTCCTTTCACTCCTGGTGAAGATGTACCGAGCATCTGGATGAGGATTGAAAGGAATTTAGGTCTTTTGCAAAGTTTTTGCATTTTCTGGATTTATTTGGTACTCATTATTATTTATAAAGGACTTTTACTTGATTTTTAACAGACTAAACAACTGCTAATATCCATTCAGGTAGCTGCTTTTCACAGCTTGTTTTAGAAGGAGTGGGAGGAACTACAGGGTAATGTGAGGGCCAGTGAGTTTATGAAAAACCTTCGAGCGTTAACTGTCATGACAGGAAAAGTAGTCATTTATTTTCCCTCTAAAACGGATATGAAAACACCTCACGGAAAATGTGCAGGCAGCCGGAGCTTTTTTTTACCTGCAGCACAGCAGCACACAGATAACAGATGGTGAAGGTGACGGAGATAGGCGCCTCCTCTCCCTGCAGGAGAGAGATGGCGTAGAGGAAGACGAGGTGACCAGGAATGACCAGCATTAGCAGCACCCGTGCTGACTTAGAGTTCACTCCTGAGAAGCACAGAGCAAAGAGCAGTCGTTCAGAATATACACTAGCAGGATCAACACTAAAACAGGTTTTAGATTCTTTTCCATCGCACTCTGCATTTCCATACAACTACAAACTAAAAACATTATTCCTCATTTGCAGGAATACATAGTTGATTTAATAAATATAATACCTGCTAGCAGGTAATCAGTCCTAACGTGATCATTCATATATATACTGTATATAAAACAATGTGTAAAGTCATACATAATGTATATTATGAGTTTACAACCCACAAACTGTGCAAGCATCAGTTTAACTCAATGGCACAAAGGTACATGCTCCAGGGGAAAGATGATGCTGGGTAGATGCGTATCTGAACCCTTATTGACATCATATCTTTTTCAGACCATTCTCCAAACCACATAGATGGTTGTGTGTGATCATGTAATCAGACTAACCCATATCAACATCCATGCCATGTTCAGTCATGCATCACCCTCTTTCCTGTTCTGATGCACAGTTTGCACTTCATCAAGTCATTTGATCACGTCTACATAAATACATGTATGACTTTTCTTGTTGGCTAGAGTACAGTTAGTCACCACTGCCAATCTCTACAATCACTTCACCATGTCTGTTCATCTTACAAAATCAGCCACAGTTCATGAGAACTTCATTGTGTTTCTCCTTTAGGGAGGTGAATTATGCAACTGCTGATGTACATCGATCATAGCAAACCCGAAGGCAACTTTGTTCTCACACTTTATATAAGAAACAAAATAAAAACAAAAGACACGATTCCATGTTCTAGTTTTATTATCATGAGGTGCTCTAAAGCAGCATTAGCGTACCTGAAGAGAAGAAGGTGATGCAGGGATTGGGCCAATGCTGCCTCATCTTGTAGGGAAGTACCCCTGGGATGCTCCAAAAGTGCAGATAGGTTGAAATTCTGCTTGCCTGAATGGCCACTAAGTTACCCCCCACTCCTACACATGGGGAGAATACAGAGGACACACGTATTGTATAAAAAGGTGATATTTATGTTATCAGCTGAAGCAGGGGTGATTGCTGCTGTAAAACCAAAGACAGGCAGTTTTCTGTTTGCACAGAATGTAGCTCATTAATGACAACACACTTGGCTCTGCTATGATCCAACTCAGTTTTATTAATAAGCAGTTCAGGTCACTGCATGGCTCAATCCAGGCGCTGTGGAGGAACAACTGCAAAATCAGGAGTTTTAAAGTAGGAACTAAAGCTTTACAATGCACTGAGATCTGCAACATGTATAAAGGGAAATAAGCTTAATCTGCAAAATCACTACGTGTCAAACACTCATGTCTTTGTTGCTAATGTGCCACAGATAAAGTTACACTACCAGTTAAAAGTTTGGACACACTTTACCTTTGCATTTAATGGGAAAGAGTGTCCAAACTCTGAGAAAGATAGCCGAGTGAAACTCAGCTCTGTCAAACACCTTTCCAAGCACTTACCCATTAAAATAAAAAAACACCCCGACAGATGGAAAAAACTGAGTGAAACATTATACTGGTTTTGTACAAAAGCCAGTATCGAAAGATGAGAAATTCAAACCAGATTGGGAAACTTATGGTTGAGCAGAGCTGTGCAGGAGAGGAAGGACAGAACAATGGGAGGGATGGTGATGGTGGATGACAGACAGGGTGAATGATTATTGAAGGACATGTCAGCTGTGTCGCACTAGTGGTTCACAACTTTTCTCCTATACTTAACAGACCTCTGAACGCATCCCTGACAGCCACACCACTTCATATAAATGATGCTGCTTCTCCTTCCACATCGTTTCTCAGAGAACACACAGTATGTCCATATCTGTGCTTTAACTCGTTCACTGTTTAGCAAAGGACTACCACAAGTTCTTAGACGGCAGAAAGTAGCATGAATAAAAAACGGGTAATGTGTAAGTTTGTTTACATCCCTTTTTGTTTTTTAATCATGTGCAATAAAACATGAGGAAGCTGCTTTTGACCAAAAAAACTGAGAAAATGAGCTTTTTGTGCAACAAGTTACTTTAAGGAGAAAAGTAACTTTGATGCCAATATTTTTTACTTTAGTAGCAACTTTAACATCTGAACTTTTAATTACTTTAGTTAAATAAAAAAAAGGGTTTTGATGACAAAATAATGCATCACAAAAAAGTTATGCAACATTTTACTTTTCACTTCTCCATTCCTTCATCGAGCCCTCCCTTTCTCCTTCCCTCTCACCACCAGATCCTGTGTGTGTGTGTGTGTGTGTGTGTGTGTGTGTGTGTGTGTGCACTCTGAATAAAAAAAATCTATCTTTGTGTGGTATACAGTGTAACATTCTTCTGCATGCAGGAAAACAACAGGGTGTGCACCGCTGCTGGATGGCAACTTCATCCAATGAGTCAGCGTCACTCTCTGATCCGGATTCAGCAGATGAGTCGGGCTGCGTACATCAAAGTGCCCGGTGATGCCATGATGCTTACCGCCCGGCCCACTTCCATCTGTAAATGCTGCTGGCGTACATTTCTGCCCAACTTCAGACCATCGTTCCATCACTTAATCAATAGTGATTACTGGTTTTCAGTATTGAATCATCACAACACATTCTTTGTTCTACTGTGAGCCGCCTGAATTGACACACACACACATCGCTACTGGTATGGCAATGGTTGGAGCCACCTACCAGTGTTCAAATTAGTCCCTCGGAAATGTCTGGGTAACGTCACTTTTTTATATAGAGTCAACAGCCCTTCCAGAATTGTACAACAAACACCCTTAAAATAAACCAGATACTGTCAAACACAACAGTCTGAAAGAACATGTGAACCATTCAGCTTACCATTGATGACGGGCGTAAAAACAGCCATTCCCTCAAAGTTGGGATCGCTCACCGTCCTGTCCAGTATAAGGCCTCCAAAACTAGAAAACCACACACAGAATCAGAACATCAGCTAGTGTGTAACTTACATCTCTGTATTCCTCTGTATCTCTTGGGGGAAGTTCTGTATCTCGGTAGACGCTCCAGTTATTCTAATCATTATCCATGAAAACGGTCTAACAGAAGTAATAAGTGAACTGTATTCCTGTCATCATAATACAGAGAGCAGATGTTCAAAGAGAGCATGTCTGCATTATGCTTTGAGTGTGTGAAGTCACTACTAGCACCAAAGGTAAAAGATTTTCAGGGTAAAGTTATGTCACACTGCAGTTACACAACCTCATCCATCAGTTTCTCCACCTAACTTCAACTTTATAGGATCCAGATTTCATAACAGCTGAGAAATGGAAACGTTTTTACTCTTGCTTTGTTAAAAACACATTTATCATTAGTTATGAAGTGCAAATAATGCTCCAACAGGACTTCTTTTCATTCTTCTTCTTTTCTGACAGTTTGCTGTGTAGTTATTAAATACAACAGATCTTAGAAGTGGAGTCTGGAGGACCGCCCCACACTGCCAACATAATTAGTTTTAATAGCATTGTACATTGATGGAATAAATAAAGGACTGCTGCAGTGTCTCTCTGGGGTGTTTGGCCTAAAGCATGTATGACAAATGTTAAGACAACAAGGAAATTGCATTAGCTTGTGAAAAAAAGAGCCCGATATGCCTCCTTTAATGTGTTAAACCACTTTGCATAAGAGATTATCACCATAGATCAACATGTTTAACCCAGAACTCTGGAACCAGTAGCAGAAATGTGTTACATGTGCACAGATCTAGTGTTTAAGGAACAAATCAGCCAACAATTCAGTAATAAATAAACCACAATCCTTTCTATGTGAAGTTAGGATTATTAAGCAAATAAAAATGAGAAGAGTTTGAGCGTACTACCTGCTAATGGACATGGCTACAATAACAGGCTGCCACCCTGAACGAAGAACCTCTCTGATCTGGGGACTCTGTCGAGCTACTACCACCCAGAGTGGGATCAGAGCCAAGAAGACCAGGCACACCACGGGGGATAGATACCAGATATCTGTGGAGGAGCAAGAGTGAAGTGGTCACAAATCTAAACATGAAAAAACTAAAAGACACTTTACCTTGATGCTACACAAGGTTGCAGCCACACTTCAGCGTGTGCTTCAGGCTGTACAGCATTTTCCATTCATTATTTTTAAACAATAAATAGTGACATCACTTAAAAAGATGTTTTAAAAGGTGCAGTATGCATATATTGATAAATGCAACATACCATTGCAACATGAGCAATAATGTAAATGTTTTTTTAAAAAAAAGAAACTGTTGTACAGTTAAAACACAACTCACGTATAAAAAGCACCTGAGAAAACATTCAACACACACAGGCACAGTTTCTGGTGCTAAAATACAAAAACACAGCATGCACGCTATCATAATAACAGCAGATATTAAAGCTGAATTTTGCTGCCACCATGTGGAAAGGTTTGAGATAAGCATGTTGTAAAAAACATTACAGGGTCCCCAAAGTCTGAATACAATCACATTTCATTCTTCTGCTGAGTAGTTTGAGAAGAACTGAGAAAAAAAGTGTTTTCTCACCTATGTATTGATACAGTGTGCTGCTGACTCCAGCCAGCAGTGACAGTGTGATCAAATCCCCCAGACTGGCAGCGATGGGGGTGGCCACATTGTCTGGGTTGATCCCCACCTTCCTGGAGCCAATGATCACTCCAATCATTACGAGACCTGAATAAAAACGAAGAAGATCGTATTATTATTTTCACGTTTTACTACATCAGCCAGCATCACACACAGAAACTTTATGGAGAAAAGAAAGGACAGGAAACTGCTTTTCAAAAGGAAGGTTCTACATGAGGCTATTGGTGTTTAATTATTCCTTTTAAAAATCTTAGTAAAGAAATTAATTATCATTACATAGCTCTCTATATAAAGGTGTAATAAGCCATAATAAGCTGTAATAAGCCATAATAAGCTGTAATAAGCCATAAAAAGGTGTAATAAGCCATAATAAGCTGTAATAAGCCATAATAAACTGTAATTCAGCCATAATAAGGTGTAATAAGCCATAATAAGCTGTAATAAGCCATAAAAGGTGTAATAAGCCATAATAAGGTGTAGTAAGCCATAATAAGCTGTAATAAGCCATAAAAAGGTGTAATAAGCCATAATAAGGTGTAGTAAGCCATAATAAGCTGTAATAAGCCATAAAAAAGTGTAATAAGCCATAATAAGGTGTAGTAAGCCATAATAAGCTGTAATAAGCCATAAAAAGTGTAATAAGCCATAATAAGGTGTAATAAGCCATAATAAACTGTAGTAAGCCATAATAAGCTGTAATAGGCCATAACAAGGTGTAATAAGCCATAATAAGCTGTAATAAGCCATAATAAATGTAATTCAGCCATAATAAGGTGTAATAAGCCATAATAAGTTATAGTAAGCCATAATAAGCTGTAGTAAGCCATAATAAGGTGTAATAAGCCATAATAAGCAAAAAGTGTAATCACCCTTCACATCAGTCACACTGCTGTCTTCCATCTTTGAAATCTATTTAACTCTCACACCTTGGCATATGTTAGCAGAATTTTTATTATTTTCTTTTTTTATTATTTTCTATAATTATGCATGCTGAATAACATATATGCTTCTACTTAATTACCTTGTAAAAGTTTACTAAACTTTAATAAAACTGAACTTTAATTAGTGTGCTGAGCGCTCCAAGGTCACTTCACTTCTCTTTCCATGAAGTGGAGTCCACAAGGAGCCTGCTAATCAGTTTTTGTTTTAGCTAGAAAATGCACCTGCTATTCTATGTTTTCCCTGCTAGTCTTAGACTAATACAACAATCCTTAGATATTTTGACTATGTGTAGTTTTCCACATCTATGACTGTATGTTTGATTTTCATTTGTGTATAATAAAGTTTGGGGAGGGCGGTTCGACACAGATTGAATTCGGAGCACCGCGGGTGAGTTTGTGTGTTTGAATTCGCTCTGTCCCTTTGATCAAAGTGATAACGTCTCCTGCTTACTGATTTATGCTTCTGATCCTGTTGAGGTTATAATTACCAATTTTTCCTTAACAGCATATGCTGTGTGCATATTATGAACCAACATTTACCTGTTAAGATGCTAGATATATGGTCATATGAGATATATATAGCTATAGAGTTAAAACAGCCACCTTTAACCAGTGCATTGTGCATAAACAGCTTTGTGAATCACTGCACTAAAACCAGATTAAGGATTATAAGAGATGCATGACCTCACCTAAGGACAGGGCAGCAACAAAAGCAGTGGTGATGCTGCTGGCGCACAGGACCGCTGCCTGATCCAGTTCAACACCACCCCTCGAAATCGCCCCTAAACAGACAGCTGCCACTGCAGCCAGGAATCCCACCACGGTGGCCTGCACCTGCAGAAAGAGACAACATCCACAAATTCAACACACAGAGGACGTCAACATAGAGGAGGCTGATATCAGGGATTTTCTTTCAGCAAGTTTAAAAACTGCAAATGTTGAAACCGACTACAAATGTTAATGAAAACATGTTTGTGCCTAAACAACGTTGAAATGGCCTTAAAACATCACTACTGTTATTGATTCCATCATGTTCCTGTATTTGCATCATATCACAATGTTATTTCCCAGTTTGCACAGTTTGCTACCTGTATAAGTGCCAGATTGCTGCACACCATGGTCCACTGTTTATCAGGGTCATCCATTTGGCCTGTGTTTGCCTGAAAACATAAGATGTAAAAGTCGTTTTCATTACATTGTGGAGCTTAGTGAAGCATCGCTTCATACAGTGTGTCAATGAAATACTGGGAATATAAGATTTAATATAATGAATAAGAAAAAGATGATGAAATATGTTGACATTAAGAGGATTTAACCCTGTATTGCAGGCAATGTTTGCAGTATAAATGGCCAAATACAATCTATATAACATATGTTAAACATTATTATCACCTCTGGCTACTCTCGGGGATTACCAAATTAAAGATTACCAATTTATTCAGATAAATTAACTGTTCCTTATTAGATTATCAGGAAGATGTTTTGCTTTTCAGTGTGTTCACAGGAGCAGAATAGAAAGGTAGCCCTCGTTAAAATAAAACATGTTTACATTTCAAACATGATAGAAAGATGCACTGAAGTTAAAGATCAATTCTACATTTGCTTTCATGCCTGGACACATTATCAACAACAGGAGACCGTAAAAGAGGACGAGTAGGACCTTCTGTGTGGAGGCACTAAAACTTAATATGCGGTGCAAGTTGAATAATTTAGCTTCCAACTATAACTCAAGCCTTACACAGTAAATGGGCCAGTCGGTGCCTTTACAGGAACTATGGCAGGTCATCAAAGCTTCCAGTGGACCCCAAACCGACATGTATGCTCATTACACTTTCAGCCTTAGTCTGCTGTTCTTTCTCCTGAGCAGTCCATTATCTCCGCTTCATTACACTTCACACTTGTAAATGATCATTTTAAGAATAATTCACATTGAAATGATTAAACTACATATTTCTGTTAACTGCTTACCTGCATAGTCAGGTCAGTTATTGCTTTGCTCTCATTCTATAATCATAATTTCATCTTTTTTATTAGAGGTAAAAAAATATTAGTTTAAATTCTCATTTAAACATAATATCTAAACATTATGTGGGCTTTGATAAAAATGCATTAATGGAATTTGCTTTACACAATTACAGCTTTCTTGCTTGTACTCCAGCTGACGATGTCGTTTTAATGTCAAAGCATTTTGAACAACAAAAGAAAAAGAGAAACCAGCAACTGCAAGCATTACTAGCAAAGTAATTCTGTCCTTCTGAATAACTTTTATAATTTCTAATCTTCTTTCAACACACAGTTAAAGAAATATGTCGTTTTGGACGGGTAATTGATTTAAAGCTAAGATAAAACAGGAGAAGTCTGCCTGCATGGACAACTATACGCTGTGTTTAGGCAAATAGAAGACATGCTGGACTCAAAGGTTAATTTAACCACCCCTTAATACCAACATTTATTTAGAATTATATAAAGTACAGTAGGAAAATACAGAAAAACACTGGGATTAAAAACAGGCTAAATAAAATGCTAAAATCTTTAATGAACAACACATGCTTTCACGTCAGTCTCCATACGTCTCTAATAACACCAAAAAAAGTTGCTGCATTAGTTGTTAGATGATGTTTGAAAATGAGTTGTTAGATAGGTCAGAAAACTTGCTAAATAAAAGTGTCCACAACAAATCTGGAGGGTCTGCATGGATCTGCCTTCACATGCATTTGGAACAAAGAAGAGACAGTAATAATAAGAGGAACCACCAGAAATAAACATTTTACTTTATATTTCTTTATATAAGTTAAAAACAAGTTCTTACAGCAGTGGAAAGACGAGCAGCCAGAGTCATCTCCAGGTTTCCTTTGAGCCCAACCAGAGCAGGAACCAGGATGAAAACCTCTGTTATCACCTTAAACACTTCCCAGTGCTGAAACAGACATGAAAAAAGAGACTGTTTAAAAGACACACAGACAGCAGGCATTGCAGGTTATGACTGACTAGCTGGCATTGTAAAACAGCATCAGTGTAACCTCCCTCTGCTAGCATGTCCTCTCTGAACTCTGATGCAGTTAAATAAGGCCATCACATATTTAAGACTAAGACCCGTAGCCTACTTTCCACATCTCTGAGCATCACCATGCCACACAGGTTCAGTGGGTTTAAGAGTCCTGAGATTTGCTGTTCTGCCATGTTTCTTGACTGCCGCTCCAGTTGGCAGTCGAGAAACGTGTTGGTCCAAGATGGCACAAATACACCCAGAAAAAAAGCAGAGTCATGTGATTCACTGACGAGTAAGAAAGCAGGGAAAGTAAAAATAAGTTTCTATATAATGAAATCGATAACAGAATGAAATGAAATGAAAAATACTTTATTATTCCCAGGAGGAAATTCAAATGTAGGATTTAAAAAAAAAATTATTTATTAGATATTATTAGATTAGATATAACAGATGTTGTCGTATTTGGACCTTAAAAACTTAGGACTAAATCGTCTACCTTTGTAGTTAATCTGAAAGGCATTAATGTGGCTTCCAGTGCTACTTGGAGTTATTCTCGATCAGGATTTGTCCTTTAGCTCGCATTTAAAACATGTTATAATATTGTATAAAATTAGAAACATCCTGTCTCATAGGGACTTCCTGTCTCAGAGGGACATCCATTCTCAGAGGGACATCCTGTCTCAGAGGGACATCCTGTCTCAGAGGGACATCCTTTCTCAGAGGGACTTCCTGTCTCAGAGGGACATCCTGTCTGAGAGGGACTTCCTGTCTCAGAGGGACGTCCTGTCTCGGAGTGTTGCAGAAGTTAGTCCATGCCTTTGTCACTTTAAGACTGGACTATTGTAATTCCTTATTTATGGGCTGTCCTAAATATGCCCTGAAAAGTCTCCAGCTGATCCAAAATG
>JBAMHV010000014.1:21501979-21518256 GCA_037177535.1 Pseudomugil gertrudae
TTACTGTCTAATGCAGAGTTAATATTGTCTAATAGATGAACTAAAGCCATATAGGTGCTATGATTTTTTTCTGAAGCCATATTGATGTCTATAAAAAAAGGAATGTGTACTTAGATGAAAAAAAATCCTTTTGTAAACAACTTTTTCTAATACTTTTGAGAAACATATATCTGAAAAGTGTTTTGTACTTGTTGATTTGCATGAAACTTACTCCTTATAAAGTCAAATCTACTGAAACTGATTAAGGAAACTCTAATTATGGGGTACAGGGCTAATATTTTATTAGAAAATATTGTTCACATTGTTACAGCATATAAGGCTGAATATCACATGCACACACTTGAGTCAAAGCAGTTCCCTTTCTGTTAGACAAGTAAGCTTATCTAGCAGTTAAAGCCAATGAGAATCTCCAGAAAAAATGGCAAAAAAACATTTTAACATCTACAGAAAAATGGGATTACTGAGTAATTCTGAAAAATGGATTTAAAAAAAACCAATTCAGTCATCTAATGTGTGAAATGAAACAATGAAAAATCACATAAGCACTGAGTAGTCCTGGTTTACTGGGGAATAAGGAGGGTTTGGAGGATAGTGAAAGAAAGACCGAGCAAATAGGTACGGATAGAAGGGTTACGCATATCGGACAGACAGTTTTGTTCTCTCCTCTATCGCTTACATGCATTATTTGCTCCATTTTCAAGAGGCTTAGCAATCAGCCACTGGACGCAGGAAACAGAGTCATACCACCAAAAAAATCACGGGGCAGTGCCGTTAGCTGGCATGCAAACAAACCAGAGAACCAAAAGAGGAACACGAAGAAGCGTGATGCAGAAATCTCCAAATAAAAAGCACCTGCAGAAGAAGAAGTTAAGGAGAACAACATAAACTGATATCCTGGAGCATGTGCAGAAAGGCTGTGTGAGCATGTCCATAACTACAGCCACAAACCAGTGTAATGGCTAAACCTATGGTTTCTACATAACTGGGAGTGTATGTGGACATTACAATGTGTGTATTTCACTCACAGAAATCAGTCAGACTAGTTTTTATTATACTACATAATAATTCCAGTTAAGTAATGTCTTATACATGTTGAATGTACAAACATTAGTAAGGATACCACCTCATATCAGTTTTGCCTTTGTGCAAGAACTACAACAGGTATCTAACTCCCGTCCTCGAGTCTTTGCATCCATGCTCCAACACAAATAAAGAAGTCAGAACTTTATAGGGTGTTTAATCCATTGTTAAACTAGAAAAGCACTCTGAGAGCGCAGACCGCCGCCAAGCAGCACCATAATGTTACTGAACATTTCAAAGTGATCTAGAATCCAGGATCTTTTTGGATCTCCACCAAAAGTTAATCATTTGTTCCCAGTGACACTCCCAACATATCCTAAAGATTTCATCAAAATCCATCAATAACTTTTTGAGTTATGTTGCTAACAGACAAACAAACAAACATAACCGCCTTGGTGGAGGTCATAAGGTGTGTTAAGGCAGAGACACACTGAAAACATGTCTCTTCTGATAGGTTTATGGGATGGACTCAGATCAATTGAGAAGCAGCGCTTTGACCAAATTCAGTGTTTTCACCAGAGAGGGAGAATCTACTGCATTAGTTTCTTATAAATCTATACATAACACTGCCCTTTCATTTTCTCTTTAAATTGAACCAAATTCTTGTCCTTTCCTGCATTCTATATGTATGTGTGTCTATTTATAAGCAATCCTCTCAGGCTCTGGACGTGTACATCCAGCTGACGGCTGTCATACATAGAGGCTATCTCGGGACATGGCCCAGTTCTGTAGGAAGCCAAGCGACTGCGATGTACCAGGAGCCACACTTCCAGTCAGACTCGTGTTGTGAGCCTAGAAAAATACTTTTTTTCTTACCCGTCTCTGACATACAAAGCTTTTTTCCCATAAATTCACCATTAAATCAAATCCACACCTGCTTGATGGTCTCTTTTGGTGAACCACTAATTTGATTTAACTGTGCAAGCTCTTCTCGCTCCACATCTGAATCTGACTTAGGGAGCTCAGAGAGGTGGGCATTACACAATGCAACATCTCAGCTTCAAAAGCTGGGAAGCAGATGTGTTTAAATAAACCCCCATTGATGGAAACATTTCCACACATTTTTATTCATTTGGTTTTTAGTAAGTGTGAAAATAACTTTCCCCTACATGTAAACTTTGTTCTAGTGTCTTCAACTACGTCGTCTGCCAGAAACCCAAAAAGGGCAGATTAACCTAACCGGCAAACAGCCAGTGTTTCCTATAAGACCAAAGGCAAAATGATTTATGCAGAGAGAGAAGTTTTATCTGCCTCTAACTCTGTTGTCTGCTGTCTGTATGTGGTAGAGCCCACACATATTCACTATCTTTCTTTCATTTATGGGTATTGTTTATGTAAGATTGATTATTTTAGCTTCTTGCAAATTCATAAAGCTCTGTAATAAACCTTGTATTTCTATTTTCCCAGAGTCCGGGAGATACAGTAAATACTCCTGTTATGAGAACACTTCTGCTTTTTGATGGTTATAATTAAACACCTTTTACATCAAATAAAAGCTTATGATTTTTTTCTGGTGGGATGATCGACGTCCTATCTGGAGTGTATTGTAATTCAGTTTTGGCAGGCTAAAAATAAACAGGCCCTACTTAAAGGTGTTATGCTCCCAGGGGTGAGTAAGCATGGAGGATATGTTGGAGATGAGTGGACTCAAAGCAGGCAGGAGGCAGATGATGCAGATTTAGGATATTTATTGTAATAAACTAATGAAACTTTCAGAGAATACATACCAAAGAAACAAGACTAACTACATCTACAAAATAACTAATGAACCACAACCATGACACTGAAACCGGGGCTATAAATACACAGAACAGAACAAGACACAGGTGGAATGAATGAACTAAATGAAACCAGGTGAAACCAATAAAAGGGAACACAAGAAAGCTAAGCTAAACACAACAGACAAAACAGGAAATAAACCAAAATAAAACAGGAAACACGGAAATCTGTATTCAGGAAACTGAAATCAGGGTTGATTTAGTTTCCCCACAACAACAACAATTCCTTACCTTATCACCTTATTCATGGCTTTAAGCAACATTTTTCATTTATTTATTATCCCATAAAGATTCAATTCACAAATGCCAAACATGGATTTTCTACAGATGAACTGATGAGCTAACACTGATTAAAGGCAAAATGAGGAACCTAAAAAACCCAAAGTGAAGCGCATGAATAGTCTACAGCCTGCACAAGACGGCAGAGGAAATGACATGGTTGCATTAAAAGCTCAAAACTAGTTGCTGCCAAGCAGAAGACCATAAATTAAGCCATATCAGCTTCATCCCAACTTTAGACAAGAAAAGCCAATCACACACTTACTGCTAAGGATTTCTATCATTTAGACTGAGAACTTCATGTTGCATACTTTGGAAACATGCAGTCACATAATCATTATACTAACACTCACACACTATATTGAAACAAAAGGCGAAGCCGTGGACCGCACCAGTCTTACGTCACCATTCACACACCAACAGACGATAAGCAGTGAGGTACACATCTTCACACACGTTCAAGTGAGTATATATTAAAAACAACTCTGCCTCCAGAGTACCAAGTTGTCACATGGTGAGAAAAGCCCTGAATACAAAAATAGATGCGTGGAACTGCAGCAAGTAGTTCTGTCTGTAGTATCTACACCTTTCACACAAGTTTTTCTATTTATTAGCTTTTCATACTTGCATAAGATCCATTACGATTCCAGCAGATACCATTCCAAGTCCCGATATCAGGTACGGCACCATAACCTGTGCTGCAATGAGCCAAGAGCTCTCCGGTAGGAAGCCATGTTCTGATCGAGTTAGCTTCCATGTCACGCCACGCAGCTTCTTGTCCTGGTATCTAAGCTCCAGCTCCAGACGAGTCACCACCATGTTGAATGAGGGGTTGCTTTAAGTAGCTCAGTGATTAGCTCATGATGAGCGCAACATCGAATGTAGGCCCTGGTATGTCTAAATAAGCTTGAAAAGCCTAAAGAGGTGCGCAAGAGTGGAAGCTGGGTAACCGTTGTCTTTGGGCTAAAACAATAGTTTCAACAGCCACTAAGGAGATTACAGTGTTTACAAGATCACTTTAAAAAATCAGCTCATAAGATGAAAGTAAAAGCAATGAGCTGCTGCTGTGTCCACTAATGTCCTCAGATATTGCTCATGTTTCCATTCCCTCCAATTAATGAACCTTTTCCCCAGTCACAATCAAAGTTTGAGTCTTTTTATCTAATTTGAGGGCATTGGAGCAAAGCATCACTGCCCTGCGGTGAGTCAGCAGTAATGAGGCATCTATTTGTCATCACTACTAGAGTGCACAGTCACTAACACCATCTCTGATTCATAGGTGATTGCAGATGCGAAACATCTGCCTAAGAATTTTATTGGACTTCTAACATCCAAATATTGATTTAAAGTCGATCTAAGTAAGCTTCGGTTGCTCCAAAAACTGTTTGATTCAGTTCAAAATCCTTCCGGATGAGTCATGTGTCCTTTTCATCCAGTCTGAAATCCACTTTAACTCTAGTTTAAAGCGCAGCTGTTCCCTGCAGCCCGGTGACTGACAGGCAGAGGAAACAGAAGAGGGATCGTCCAAAAATGTCTTCAGTTCAGCAGAAAGCCCTTTTGTATTTTCTATTCCAGTCTATTGTTTTGTTTAAAAAGAAACAGAGAGAGTGAAAAGAGAGAACAAAATGAGCCAGTAAAAGATGCATCAGCCGGCTTCTGGCGGGCTTAAGTGCTCCTCTGCTCCTGTCAGCATCACGGCAGTCCTGCTCCCTTGACTCAGCTCAATGGTGACGTAGCAGGTAGAGAGACGGAGTTGTCTGCACTGTGCAAACGACCGGCTTAGTCTCACACACCGCTCGCTATTTCTTGCTGCGTGTATGCCTCTCACCCTTCCTCTCTCCAAAACCATGTGACATTCCTCTGTCTGCGTCAGAAGGTCTTGTTGCTTTCTCCCCTCTACCTCTCTTAATCTCTGAGACATTGCATCACTTAGATTTACCGGTTTGATTCAGACCTAATTTACAGATCTGAAACACCCAATGAAGCACTATAAAGTGGATTTAAATATAATTTTTTGGTCTGTTAGGTCAGTGATTCCTAAACCTTTTGAGCCAGGACATTGTGCACCACTGTTCATCTGCAAGCTGAAACAATAAACATACCAGAATAAGTAAACCAACACTAGCATGTTCTTTTTCCCATCTCTGGTGCTGACTGTCAAAGTCAAAAATGCTTCATCTTTATATCATCCCCTCGGTGAGACGATACAACCTATGAGTAGACCATTCCTTGAAGATCATTGCAGAAACATGAACATTCACACAGCTAAATTACTAATGATGTCAAGAAGAAGATGCCGCAATGTGCACACATACAAGAGAATCAACATCAAATTGTTCCTGTTGTACAACTTGGACGCACAATTATCTTCCTATTTGCATCTGGCACCTGTCTTAAGAAAAATAAGAAATACCACAGTTGTAGGTCCTCCAATACTCCTGATTTACAACCGGATTTCTGGGAGGCTTTCCAACAACAGACAGCTTTACATCTTAGTTTACCAGCACAATTCCAGTTTACTGAGCACATTAAATCTGAGGTGATGATGATGAGGTATTGCAGCTGCAATCCAACGGATGTTTTTATGGCTGTGTATTAGTGACACTTGTATAATAGTTGTGTGATGCTGCACAAATCTAATAAAACTCAGTTAACTAAAGGGATAAACTCCTATGGTCAAAAACTGACAAAGCCAGCTGAGAAGCAAGCTGTAATGAGTAGGATAAAATAACAGTATTCACAACAAGGACGAGGATGTTCAGGCAAATTCAGCACCGTGGTTTGTTTTTATCTGACTTCCAATCTGATTGTTCTGTGTCCTTTAATGTCCTCTGTGCTTTGGGATGCAGCTCTCAGATAAATTAATGACTAATTGCCCTCCATCAGCGCGGGAGGTAACAGATACTCTAGACTGGAGGATGGAAGACATACTGATGAGCAACAGATGCAGACAGGAGAGTAAGCCAAATGAGGATAAACATGGATTAATCAGCAGATAGATGGAGCAGCGTGTCATACAGCATAGCTGATTTCAGTAGCACATCCTGATTCTGACAATAAGACACAATTTTAGGTATTAGTGAAAGTAATCCTTAAATTGTGAAGAGTAATTTTGGTGAAAAAGGTTGCAACCTGAAATGTAATCAGTACTGATTTATGATTTTTTTACTCGTTGGTGTAAGCAGAAGCTCACCTGTACACTGTCGAGCACCATGCCAGCCATGACCATGCCCATCCCGGCCAGCAGGTAAGGGAAAAGCACCTGAAGGCAGATAGACAGAGATGACTCCTCCTCCACTTTAGCAACAGACACTTTTGGCCTCTCCTCTGCCATCTTTTTAGAAGGCTGGGGAGCAGGGGGTATGAGGAAGTCATCTTCATCTAAGCTGCTTCCAAGGTGGGAACTAAGACTTCTACCAGGACCCTTCCCCTGGGAGCGGGACTTCTTGTTCTTCTTCCTGTGGCGGGTCGGTTGTGGCAGTTTATCCTCACCGGGCATGATGTCAGAGGTGGACGAGACAAGGGAAGCTGTACTGGCTTAATCTGAAAATATAAAGGGACATGTTCTGAATCTAATCTGGTCTGATCACTCTCCTCTACCTCCTAAAAAATATAATGTATGTGCAAGGATTGTAAACTAGCAAGACCTTGTAAATCTAGTAAATACACATGAAGCTGTGACTGGGTTTAGCTGGGTACTGAGTGGGCATGGACTTAAACTGAACAAACTTTGTAGGTCGCGGGTGGTTTCAGTCACAGCTTATGGGAGGTGGATGAGCCCCATAAGGGATTTAGATAGGCCAGGTTGGGATAGTCATAAATAACAGGACTCATTTAAAAACCTGGTTAAATGACAAGTAGGGCCCCAGCTGAAACCCATATTCACCAACATATGAACAAACAGAGGTGAGCTCACTGTGGACATTTCAGACATTATTTATCACCCAAATTTAACCCTGGAAGGTCCCACAGTCATGTTAGCTGTGTGAATGGTTGCTGTGTGAATAAAATGAACCTAAGATTCAGTTTAACAGCTTCCATTAAAATACAGAATTATGTGCAACAAAAGAAACTAGTGTTATAATATGGAAAGCTAAAAAGCTAAAGCCCCTAATTATACCAATTATACAGCTATTCCCTACTAATGGTAAGTAGTTATTTGGTTTAAAAAATCAGTATTTCAGCATTTGTAATTTTGAATTTTATCGTTTTGTCCTTTTTAATTGTTGCTCTAATATTACTGATACCTGCATTTATGCGTGTTTCTGTTAAAGTACTCTACGAGATTGTTCTTAAAACATGCTTTGTTAACTGCGTTTAGCATTGATGTGTAACCGTGTTATCTACTAAGCTGGAGGCTGTGAATCAATCACTGTTTCCTATACTGTTTACATTATCGATCACTACATATCGTGTGATTGGGATCAGCACATACAAGGTTTAGTTTCCTGCATTACACTGAGACTTTCCGTTTTTAAATGATTGTAGCAATTCAGTAAAAGGTGACTTGATAACAAGACAGAAAGAAGGAAAATATAAATGTTAATACTATTGTTTTTATCATCTCGAAGATGCCAAGCGCTCGTGCTCGTTCTCAATGTTCTGATTTATTCGGTGAGTGAAAGGCTAAATCAGATTAATCATATGCAGCCGGTTAAAAGACAAATAAAAACATTATTTGTACACACATGATCCGCCAGCTGTCCTGACAATCATCCAAAACGTCCAAATTCATCTGCAAATGCCACAAATCTGCAAAATACAAGAGTAAAGTCCTTCTTTTGACACGCATTCCTTCAGTCGAAGCTGCCATGTGTACATCCCATAATACAACTGCTCCCGTAACCACGGCTACACAACGAGGAGCGTTCTGATTGGATGAGCTGCGGAGCCTCGACATGGGGCCCCGCCTTCCTAAGAAGTGACCGAGCAGCTGCTTACATTGGAAATAAATGTGAAAAAAATCTATAAAGTGGCAAAAATGGCCAGAACTAAAGATGGAAACACAACTGTCAACACAAAGTAGCGTGTCTCATGGCTGTATTGTAGCAGACATGAATGATTTTGTACACTGCACTCTCTTTGTCAACATGCATTTACTAACTTAATAGAATAAATAACAATACAAGCCACAAATATCAACATAAAACTCAAATACACAGGTTGCTTACTAGTTTTTGATTCAGTATTGATCAGCCTTACCTTTGTCTTCAGCTTGAGCTCATGGGACTGAGGTTATGCAAAGCTGAAGTCAACACAAGCGCCCAAAAATAACTGTGTAGACTTGCTGTCCTGTGTGTGTTTCCTTTTGGTATCTAAATTAAAAGTATATGTATGATCGACCTTCCGTTTTGGCACATATATCAAGCTCTTTGTGTGAATGAGCAATGTATGAGCTAGTGCGCATGTACCATAGGACATGGTCTTAAATTACATGGCATTTGCAGATAAGGATATCCCCCTGCTGTCTTTTTCCATCTATGCTAGGATGCCTGACAGCAAGAGGCTGCCACAACATTCCACCTACACACTCATCAAAACAATCATATTTTGGTAACACTTTACAATAGGGGCCACAAAATTTGCTTAGCTACTCAGAAACTACTGAGGAACAAATAAGGTACTGATGATTCAATAATGATTACTTAAGCTTTATATTCCTACCATGTCAGCTTAATTAGCAATTGATTAGTGAATGATTACATAATGATCAGTTAAACATAAAAAGACAAAAACCTGATCAGGTTTTAATGATTTATTATTGATTACCTAAGCTTTATTTCCATCACATTTGTTTGAGTACTAGATTAGTAAATTATTATTTAGTCATATGGTCATGATTATGTCATTGCTCATAAAAATATTCAAACACAGACATAAAGGCTTAGGTGCTGATTAGTTAATAGTGAAGTAATGGTTAACTACTTATTCTGAGCTTTTACTTTACTTCAGGGGCCACAAAAAGCTTAGGTACTGATTAGTTAATAGTAAAGTAATGATTAACTACTCATTTTTAATTCACATTCTACTTGAGTTTGTTTGCAAAGAAAAATAAATGTTTGAAAATGAGTTGTTACAGATTTGCTTCTGTTATTCACTTGGTACATCTGAACCAGAACCAGAATAAAGGTAAGATACTCATCAAACATGAACATGGTGAACATTTAATGATTGTAGAATCAGTTGTCTCTGGTTTTATTTTAATACTTTTGTGAGCAATGACATAATCATGACCAACTGACTATGACTAATAATAATTCACTAATCTAGTACTCAAACCTATGGGAATAAAGCTTAGGTAATCAATAATAAATCATTAATACCTGATCAGGTTTTCATCTTTTTATGATTACCTGATCATTATGTAATCACTAACTAATCAATTGCTAATGAAGATGATGTGATAGGAATATAAAGCAGGTAATGAATCATTAGTACCTTTTTGTTCTTCAGTAGTTTCTGAGCAGCTAAGCAAGTTTTGTGGCCCCTATTGTAAAGTGTTACCATTTATTTATAATTATTATTAGGAAATTCTTCAAATGTTTTATTGCATTTAATCATTAATTCAGTAAAATTCAGAATTTTTTTAAACAAGGCTGCACAGCATATCATGTTGCTTCATAATAACAATATAAATATTGAACCTTGTGACTTTAGATATTTTACATACTTTTGTAAAAAATGTCCTGTAATAATGTCCAATTATATTTATGCAGTTTTTAATTAGTGTACAAAATCTGATTGGAGCGCACTTCTGGGTATGTGTCATGGTATTTGTTTAGATCTGGAGATGTTAATCTCGCACAGAACAGGATGTTGGTCTTTCTTACTGCTGCTTGCAAAATGACACCTCACCATGTGCTTGCTGAAGAATGTCACAGCGTGCTGCTATTACTGGTGTGTGTCTAAATTTTAACATCAGTTTTATTCCTTTGTGTGTAAGGGTGAGGATATTATCTACCATTTTTTTAAAGGTAGAAACGTATCACATTACAAAGTCCTGTCATGCAATGACAACTGGACTGTGGTTGTATAAATTCATTACGCCTTTCTATATATTTAGTAGAATGAAGGGGAGTTGTATGGAAGGTATTACTGTAGTTAATGATGTAGTAATACTCTGGATAAAAATAATCTACCATAAACTGCAGTACTTAAATGGCCTAATTCCAGTTGTCTACTATTTACATTGTCTTTTCTTACAGGTAGGAACTCCTTTTCTTTTTAGGATCAAGATGTAGTGTTAGCCGCTGTGTCAGCTAAAGGGTTTGATGAACACTTCCTCATGATGGAAAAAGGACATTTAATAATAGCAAAATGAAGAGTAGCAACCAAGTGAGGGAACTGGTTTATTTAACTGTGAGGTTATCCTGTTCACCCTGAAAAAATGTGTATCTGGGGATTTTCTTTGCAGGGTCAGATTGTGAGGTCATCTGTACAGCTTACAGATGTACATTTTTTCAGCCTTTTCATTAAACGACAGTTTCAAGAGGTGGACGCAAGATTGACACCTTATGGGATAGTTTTATCAGCAGTACTGTGTGAACATTAATTTATTTTTTGAGAGGAAAAACTGTGTTTATATGGACATAAGCTGAAAATGGGAACACTTTGCAATAAGGTACAAAATGAGCTTACTTACTAGAAAACGCCTGAGTGACAAAAAATGGAACTAATCGGTACCTAATCACATACATTACACATACACTTAATTAAATTCAAGATTTTATTTGGCATTTTCTGCATAAAACACTTGTTCTGAGTACATTAGAATTCATCGACAAAACATAGAGATATTAATGATTACATGATGGTGAACATGATAACATGTAATTTGTGAAAAACTGAAAAAAAACAAAAATCCTTACACTTACTAATTAATAAATCATTAGTTAATCATCCACTGATTAGCTCTTATTGTGTATCCTAAAGTAAAATACAGAGTAGTAGTGAACCATTATTCAGTGCCTCATCATTACTTACTGATTCTTATCATTTTACCTCAGGGATACACCACCTTTATGGATAAATACCTAATGTAAACATTTTTGTCCCATTATAGATCATTTCCAAGATTATGAGTGGTTCTTAATTCATACTTAGAGTGTAACAACAAAGTAAAAATACTAAGAAATTCAAATACTTTACTTTTTTAAGTGTTACATCCCACTCAGGAACAATAAAGAGAGAGGAGGCAGGCACAAGTGGTACGTTACATCAAAGCCTTTATTCCTGATCAAATTTAGAAAACAACACATGGTGCCTGCTCCGATGATCTTCCAACCCTGTCCTGGGATGTACAGCAGGGATCTTTTAAATCCTGAGCCTCCATTGGGGATGCAGGTGCAGCCAGTTTCATAATTAGACGGCACCTGCAGACCATTTCCTGCAGGGGGCGTCACATAAGTATGCATAATAATGAAATTATAAAAAAAGACATTTTCCTTTTACACTGATGGATAAAACACAAACTTAAACAAAGCCTGCTATGTCACAAAGTGATTGATGAGTTCCCTGTACTTCCCTGTAGTTTCACTGATGCAGCTTTCAGGTGGAAAGTCTTCTGAGTTCTTCAGCAGATGACAGATCTCTGGGTTCTACTGAGACGTATAATGGAGAGAAATGGGAGGAGTACTGGTACTGGTGAGTCTGACTAACTGTGATGGTTTGTTTGGTAGTTAGAAAACAATTATTTCATTTTTCCCATTTGGTGGACAGTGACAACCTCAAGATTACAGAGGTAGGCTTGAGCCTGGATGACTGCTCATGGTGCAACTAGATGGGTTAAATGCAAAAAAAACAAAAACAAACAAACAAAAAAAACAACAAATTCAAGGTAGGATCAATAACTTCTTAAAAAAATGTTGTTTAACTGAAATTAATGACTGTCATGGACTGGCAACCTGTGTGTGGCCCACTTCTAGCAGCCTGATTGCCCATTGTTGGGATAGGTTCTATAGATATAGAAACTTATTCTATTGAATTATTGATAAAATGTAAATCTAAAAGAAAACCTGCACCAGCGAGGTGGATAGCTCAGCTGGCAGCTATAGCTGCAAGTGCATCCATCCTGACATGCAACCAGGACATGGCTGACATCAACCATGCCTGGCAAACTGTCAACTTATGGTGGATGGGTGGTTGTAGATGAACCAGAGCAAGATGTAAGAACAAAATATTATTGTTTATATTTCAAAATAGTATTGCTTATTTGTTTATTAAAAAATAGAAAAGAATCTAATCAGTAAAATAAATAAATCAATTAATAAATTAAATTAGTTGTTCCAGAAAACACACAGTATCTATAAACAATAGCAGAGGTTGGAACAACAAGAATATAAGGATAAAAATTCAAACAAGAGGGGTCTTTATAAGCAGTGTGCAGTAAAACAAGTGTAAAACCAGGAATGATGCAGAGATGTGAAATGTAAGAGTCAGAGTGCACATTTTTAGGAATGTACACTGTGCAGGAAGAACAGCTTTGTGAAATATGAAATGCAAACGTTTAACTTGAGCAGAACTGCAGTGGATAATAGATAAATAGAGTATTTGCAGCATAGATTACTACAGGGACACTTAGTTGATTACATTGCACAACGGTGTGTAAAATATTGCAGGTATTGCTAAGCCAAAGCTATACAGAGTAGCAATGTATGCCAAGGTACTTCCTGGATTACTAACACAGTCTAAGTGGTTGCACAGGCAGGAAGTATTCAATGAAATTCAAATGCTAAAAAATAGTGTGCAAAATAGTTTAAATTAAGTCAGAATAATTTCTTCTGCTGTACCTAAACACTCAATGCCTGTGCATCATGTATTTTAAGAATTGTGCCAAATTACAGTGTATGTTGTTTGTTTTGGCTATTTGTCACATTTCTAACCAATAAAGTCAACTACTCTTCTGCTCATAACTCCATTATTGGTCCATTTTTATGTCCACCTAATGCAGCACACATACAGGTAACACACAGCTCCATCACTAGGTGGTGCTCTGGATCAAAGAGCCATGGACTTTCAGGATACTCGAAAGCAAGCTGCTTTTTAAATTCCTATACTTGAAACATTACACTGAAGCTACAAACAGACCCCAGAGAAGAAACTGTGTTTTTATAAGTCCACTTTAACTCCTTCGGCTTTGCTCACACTGCTGTAATCAAAACAGAGCGGCTTGTAAAAATGAAAAATGCATATTAGAATCGACAAGTGTGACGATCAGTTTCCCCATGATCTTTGAGAAGAGAAGAAGAAAAGGAAAAGCCTTCAGGTGCAGTGACTGTACATGGTGGTCTGTTAGGATGATCTGTCTCTAACATGCTTTAAGCCTGGGTCTTATTCACTGTAGGTTTACAGTAACATGAGCTATGTTATAGTTATTGGATATTTTTATACGTCTTTTCAGGGGTGAAAATCTCCTGGAGGTTATGGAAATCTGCTGTACAGTCCCTTACACTGCACTTTTAACTCAAAAAAATATAATCAAAACCAGGAATCACTTATTGGCTTATTGCTTCCCTGTCTTATGTGCTTTCTTTATTTTTATAGAATGGCGTTTGTGGATTTCTTTGAATGTTTGAGACGTGACATTTTATACGCCCATCACTTTCATACAGTGACAAAGACATTTCTGTTTCTGTTATGTAATGAAAATTACAAACAATATAAGGAGGGAAATAATGTAAAAATCCATTATAATGAACAAATCCACAACAAAACCCAAACAGATGCTGACATTATTGATTAACACTAGTTTTATATATAAATTATAAAGTACACGCACACACACACATACGAATAGGTTCAGCCACCTTTGCCAATTTCTTATTTCCCATCTTTAAAAAAAGTTTAACAATCCTTCTTTACAGTAACAGCAACAAGCCAATGAGTCTTTGGAAAAAGTTGGGGCTACATGTTCCTGTTCAGGAGGTCAGGAGCTGCCACTGTGGGGTCCTTAACCATTCTGCTGCAGGGGAGCGGTTCCATGACTGGCTCCAACCACAACTTCCCAAGTGAAAAGGAATTTCAGTAACCTGCAGCGTCAGGCTGCTCCACCTAACATTGCTTTTCTGAATGCATGAATGTCAAATACACGATAAAATGATGCCAGCTGAATATATAATGATGTAAAATGGTAACCAAAACACTGGAAGTATACATTTGGATAACCCAAAATTGATGTTTGATGGTACATCATGTTTTCTTGTTTAATTTTAGTTTTATCCACACTCCATGTTAACCTTTAGTGTGGAACATAATGTAGAAAAAAGGGTGTCTTTATTGTTCAGCATTTGAGTAAAGTAGAACGGAGAGCAACGACTGAGGCAACCAAGCATCATATGCAGATGAGGAAAATTTAAATGAATAAAAATAAATATTGCAACACATTCTTACATTTCTTCTGGTACCGTTATGGCATCAGGTGCTCCGGTTTTACTAAAATATGTTTCAGGGGGATTTTTTTTTTTCATCTTCAAAACAGCAGAGCTTCTCTGGACAGTCTCAATCTCCTGAGAGATGGTTGACCAGCCTAAGATAATATTAGGCTGGGCAACCAGCTCTGCTGGTTGTGGGAGGTTAGATAGCAGCTGTGACGTCACTAAACATGACTGAATTATTGGTCCAGTTTATTTTCCATAATGAAAAATCTAAATATTTGATTTAATTCTCAGCTATAGGGCATGGAAATACCCTTTCAGTTGTTTAACACTGTTTAACACAAACCAATGCCTACAGGTCAAAGCAGCACAAGCTGAAAGCTCTTTAAAACTCTTCTGACTCATTTTGATGACTCTCATGCCAACCCGAGTCTGAGAAATCACACTTTCCACTGTTTTTTTCTAACCCGAAGAGATATGTGACCATTGAACTTTGCTTTGCTTATCAGCTTATCACATGCTAGCAACTGGATATCAACCCAAATGTGCCCCACAGCTGATTCAGCAAAGAAATGGAATACATTGTTCTAATATTGGAAAAGAAGTGTTGAGACTGGATACCACAGATCATCTAATAACTCCATCCAGCATGACAAATAAAAGAAAGAGCTGCAGTTCAGGACAAATCTGCACTGTCCACACTGCATGTTACAAACTCCTGCCAACAGGACCGTGGTACTTGTGTGATAAGTGGTTGATAGATAGTTATGTCTCTGGCCCGTGTTGTGGAAACTTGTAATGCTGCTATAAATACATTTCCTTGCCCTCTGTTGCCAGCCTTGCTATCAGTCTGTCAGTGAGTGGTCTGCCTGTGTCCTGTTCTGACATTTTTTGTCTCTAGCTTTCTCAGTCTGCATGCTTGTTAAACTGTCATTCTGAAACAAGGACTGAATGGTTTAAATGTCTGAACCAAATATCCTTCAGTATCTACATGCAACCATATGCTCTCATGAATTTTTAAGCTGCAGCTTGATAGACGTGCTGCTTATCAAGTGTAAAGCTATAGTGTACATATTTAAAGTTTTACCTTGGAGCACCTGTTGCTGCTCACACCAGCAGCTGTTGGCCTTGTGATACTCTTAGTTCAGCAACTTTATCACCCTCTGTCTTTCTTCTACACACACGGCTGGTTGGTTAGAGGGACAGTTTTCATGTTTGCTGATAGTAACATATGGAGGTGTCACAAATGTACCTAGTAGTAGTAGTAAGGAGCGCTGGTTCAGCTAGCTGCGTCTAAGTACTGTCTGATTCTGTATGTCATGAATGTTTCTGTGTAACCTTGGATTGGCTGCACTTGAATACTGAATTTCCCTCCAGGATGAATAAAGTATTTTCATTTCATTTAATTTAATTCATTACACTATTGAGGGACTGTTTGAAAATAATGTAGACAATATATTAGAGCTGCAAAGGTATCTGAAACTCTGGGATTTGCAGTTTATTTGAAGGTAACATCAGTATCAGGTAACTTCAGTTAGTGGGCTGATAATCACATGGTTTCATATAATGGAGAGGGCTTTACCGGTGTCTGGGCTTTCTTTGTACATTGTGTCACACATCCGGGTGGAAATAAGAAGTTCTGAGGACATATAAACTGTTTTTAAAGCCTGTCAGGCTAGAGAAAAACAAGACAGTCATGTACTCATGTATAATCCACACTGTTTTCTGATGTTTTTAATGTGTTTATTGTAACTTGTCTTTGTGGTTC
>JBAMHV010000014.1:21518356-21530967 GCA_037177535.1 Pseudomugil gertrudae
GGGAGGAAGCCGGAGTACCCGGAGAGAACCCACGCTAACACGGAGAGAACCCACGCTAACACGGGGAGAACCCACACCGGGGATCGAACCGGCAACCTTCTTGCTGTGAGGCCACAGTGCTAACCAGCTGCGCCACCGTAGTTGTTACCGGTAATCAAAATCACCTTTTTGTTTAAACAGAGTATGTCTTTAAATAAAAGTTGAGTTTTACATTTCCGTTTAGATGTTTTTCTACCATCAGATAACCACACTCACAGCTGATAACCAGATGGCTTATCCTTAAAGCAGTATTTACTTTTCTAATGTTTTTTTTTTTTTTACAGAAAAACCTTTGAAACTTTGTTATAACAAATAAAAAATTATGTAAGGCTTGGGTATTAAAAGCACTTACAGTATCTGAATAATCAAAAACAGATGTTTATTTTTGGAAGTCTTTATTTCAGAGAAAGTATTAAGGGAGTAAAGTTTAATAAATGAAGACCCTTATGGCACAGTGCACAGACCAAACATAATAACTACAGGAAATGATATCAACTTAAAGGAATTTTTAAAGAAATAACAATTAATATGTAGTCGTCCTCAAATTTATTCAGTCTGTAACAGAAATATTTAAATTCAGTGGTCACTCAAAAAACCGGAGACTGTAGGTTAAAAATAAATTAGAAAAAAATCCCTAAATGATAATGATTGTATATTAATGATGTATTGCTTTTACAATGAATGCAGTTAAAAACAGACAGAAAACAAACTGAATGTTTCCGGACAAATTAGAGACTGATTGAGAGAGAACACACCTGCAGTGATTGATCACTTCAAATTGATCAGCAAAATATTAGTGTATTATGTTTATTTGCTTGTTCAGGAGCTCAGCTCTCTGCTATGTTAATTCACTTCAGCAACATTTACCACTTAAACTCGGTGCTCCATCCAGCCAATAATTCCCAAACATATCTTTAAGATTTTATGATTTTGAGAAAACAAAGCTGGTAATCTTGTGATAGCCAGTTACAGTCGCCGATGGTTTCAGAACATAAAAGATAATTTTCTTTGTTTAACGAGATTTTTCTGTTTTATTTTGTGAAAATGAGATGTGTCATCTCAATTCAATGCAAATACTTACATCATGAGATTACACAATAAAAAAGAATAAATAAACAAACAAACAGATAACTGCAAGTTATTGAAAATAAACATGGTGCACATTATGTGTATACATTATGTATGATACAGACGATCCTTCCTTCCCGTAGCCATCAGCATTAAGAACAATACCCTTCAATATTTATTTTGTATTTAAAAAAAAAACTACTACTATCTAAATTTCACTCTGAGATCAATAAAGTATTTTTCATTCAAGTATGCTATGTAGGACAAAAGCCAGTTTGAAAAAATGACTTCACCTTGCAGCTCACAGCTCCTCTTCACGATCAACAAAAAATAAATAAAAGTAAATAAATACATAAATAAAAAAAGAGAAAAATATCAAGAATGTTGATGGGAACAATACGATATGATAAACTGTGAATGTGTTTGGTTGGTTTAACTAATTAAAATTCTTGTGTCTCATTCATGCTGCTGTTTCTGAGACCTTGTCACAAACCAATAATATTAAATGTCTGTAGCAAATAAAGTAAAAGAAAATCCTATGTGAAAACTCTTGTAAGGGGGAGGGGGTCTGCTCAGTGCACTGGCATCTATAAGGGGGTCACAGTGTCGGGGGTCAGCTTAGTTGAGTGAGAAGGGTCAAGTGGGATGTATTTCCTGCAGTGACGCAGAGGGATGGTATGGATGGGTGAATCTATGGGCTGCAGACACACATGGTTTAAAGGGTCAGAGAAATGCTAAGTCAGAGCCTTTCTATTAGGAGAGCATTAATATTTATTGATCAATTGATTAACTTTGCAAAAACACAAAAGTGATTAAAGATTACCACAAAAATTTATTAAAAAATAAAGAAAAGAGGAACATAAAAAAACAGGAGACTAATGGAGACCTAGTAATATAAAACTGCTACAAGAAAGTGTCTGAAAGTGTCAATAATTGACTATAAAGTGATACAAAAAGCTATTAAATGATAAAAAAGGAAACATGAATATAACAAAAAGGATCAATAGATTAATACAATGGAAGCACATCTGAGAAACTCCCCCAAAAAGCCCAATTATGGTAAGTTATCAACTCAATATCAACACTCTTATGCTTTAAGCTACACTATGTCCTTCATCAGAGTGATCCTCTGGAATTCTTGGCCCTGGAAACAAACACTGTTTGTGTATTTCTGTTCTATAATAATTTAGCAGATGCTTCTCTCCAAAACGAGCTCAGATTACATCCGAGAGCGAGAACAACACAAGCACAGAATTAGACAGTAGGGGAGATCATAGTTAAGTGCTGTGCTGGAGGCAGAGCGTCTTTTTTTTGTTCACTTATCCTTCCTACAGTAGTTCCTTTGTTTAATTACGAGAGCACAATTACATGACACAATATCACCTTGGGCGAGAGTGCACGCAACTACTTCAGTGATGAGTTCCAAAGAGCTGAACAAATCTTTTACTCATCCTGACAAGTAGAAGAGTTATTTGTTTTGTAAGCCAGAAGCAGAGCTTTGAATTTGATGCACACTGCAACTGGAAGCCAGTGAAGAGCAGCAGCAGATAGACATGAGTTCTTCTACGCTGATGGAAGACCAGACATTCAGCTGCATCCTGAATCATCTACAGAGGTTAAAGTGAGCATGCAGGCAGGTCTGCCAATAAGGAGTTACAGTCAATGTGTGAAATGACCAGAGACTGAACCGTGAGGTGTGTCATGTGTGATTCTCCTGATGATGCAGAGTAAATTGACAAGACAGGGCAACCAAGGCAACATGGAGTTTCAAGTTCAGCTGGCGGTCCACCATGACACAGAGAATCCATGCAGAAGATATAGGCAAAAGTATGAAGGACTCTAATTGCACACTTAATGTAGGGAATAGAAGGACTTACTAGACAGACAATCTTGATCTTGGACAGATTTAGCAGAAGGTGCTGAGTTATCAGCAAGGCATGCTGGTATTCCCACTGAGATGATTGTGGGAAGAAAATTTCAAGATGATATCTACCATGTTGTCATCTTGTAGTTTATTTGTTTATTGATCATTATCTTTGGAGTTCTGTAATGACAAAATTAATCATATCTCTCAATAGTAAATGATTCTTCAAAATCTGTCATTGTTTGTTCAGGCATTACAAGCAGAGCGAAAGAGAACGGAATAATTGCTTTTTCCAGATTGAAGCAGACATCGTTGTCATTTCTATCATCTCATAAAGTCGCAAAGTCTCCACACAGAGGTAATAGAGAGATGAAATGTGTAATTAATGTCTTTAAAGCATGGATGTTGTGTGACATGAGATTGACATAATTCTATCAGTCATAACTCATCCCTAAATTTGTTTTAGGAAAACGTATCATTCTGATAGTTGGACATGGTGTGGTCTAATAAGCAAGGAGACACTTTTCACTTCCATTCACTGTTTACTGGTTGCCATGGTTACGTGTCAACAAAATATGCTGAGAGCAAAGACATTCTTTGATTTTAGAAGTAATTACTTCTGTAGCACATATCATATCTGACTAGTTTCCCCAGCTGTGAAATAAAAACAACATATAGATACTTGGTTATGCAGCACTTCCAGTAGTGTCAACACCTTTAAACAAAGAACTCAACACATTCATGCATCCTCTTTGAAACAACCTTGCTCTGCCTTGCATTGCGGATCAGTGATGTACATCCTCCCACCCACACCGTTAAATTAAATCTCACTGGCTCCACCAGTTGCCTTACTCTGTGATGAGCATACTGGTACAGACACCAGCTCATGTTGCTCACACGTCACCCAGAGTTTTATGTCTTTGCAGCCATCCTCTGCTGCCTCTTATTACTGCTGCTACCGTCTCAGCTATAACTGCAATTACCTGGCTGCTGCTTTAACAGTTTTCACAAAATAAATACAACACTATGTTTTTGTTACTGCATGTGGTAGCATGATGTCTCTTACTGGAACCTCTTTGAAGCACTGAATATGGTTTCAGGTATCCAGCATAATTAATCTGCCTAAGAAAGAAAAATTATTTAAGCCCAAACAGTAAAAACCTTTCCATACAAAGTAACACCATAAAGAGAAACCCACTGGGGTCCATGGTTCAAAGAATGAACTGTACTTAAGACCTGAAATTAGCATGGTGGGGGGGTTAGGGTGTGTGTGGACGGGTGACTATGTGTATGTATATCTGTGTGAGTGGTGTGGCGGCAGCAGCCATCCTGGGCCCACAGGGGCCCACATTTCCTGATTGCAAGGGGCTCTGGTTGGGACCTTCATCTGTCGCCTCCTGGGTGGAAGCTGGGTTACCACCGTGGTGGAGTGGCTGGGGTCCTTGTTCGGGGCTGACTGCCATTTGCCCTGGTCTTGGAGTCGTCCTGCCCTCCCTCTGTGTCCTTTGTGGTGTCCTTCTCTCCTCTCTTTGTGTTCTCTTTGCCTCCCTATAATAAGGTCATAAACTAAGTAGGAATATTTTTAGTAGGTTAACAAGTTAAATGAGATGTAGGTTTATTTTCCTCATAGATTTTTATGTAGTTGTGTTTTTTCTGCATGGATGTCAACTTGAGATAATGCTCTTATGTTTTTGTTTGATGCTTATAACTTTAAAAATGTTTCAGCACACAATCTGGGTGCAATTAGTGAAAATCCCCTGGGCCTCATTTATGAAAATGTTTTTAATTATACTGGTATTTCATCGTGAGAAAATCCCCACATTAAACTAGCATAGCATTTATTAAAAGACAAAAAAAACTTTATCATTTGCTAAGATCTTTATTTGTATTTACACAGCTGTGGTTCATAATTCAACATAATACCGCTATTAAGTGGGGTCAGTTTGAGTGTTAAACTGGAAGTAGTATAGACCAAAGGAGAATAATTCTTTGTAATGAAATCTAATCATTTTTGGATCAAATCAAAATCTAATCTGGAGCCAATCCCGGCTGTCAACGGGCGAAAGGCAGGGTACACACTGGACAGGTCGCCAGTCTATCACAGGGCCATTGTCTCAGATACAAAAGAAAAAAATCTTAACTTGTTTTTTTAGGTAAATTCACTTGCGGTGGGAACTGTTTTCATATAGATCCCTTACCAACTAAATACAGGTTAAGATTTGCATTTACTGATTGCTTTAAGCTTTACATTTATTAAATTATTTTTGCTTTAATTATCTGATGATGATTAAAATAAAAAACAAGACGTTTTTTTTAACAGAAAAAGAGACATTTAAATGTAAGCTTTAAACAATATAAAATAACAAAATAAAATTAACAGTGCAAATTTGCTAAGCAAAAGTCAGACCTGCTAGTTGGCTAAAGCCTCTGCAATGAGAATATTGATCTCATTGTGCAGGTATAGAGCAATACTGATAGCCTTGATATTAATACTATTAATTGTTTTTTTTTCTGCCAAACCCTCAATTTCACCCGCTGCAAAATTTAGATAAATGTCAGAGGCGGATAGAAGTTGAGGGTTCTTGGTGTGACCCGGAAGTTTCAGGTGGGAAGTTTCACAAGGCAGGATTTAGGCAGTGATATGTCCAGCTCATCCAGCACCTGACACATGGAAGCTTACTGTAAGCATTTTACTGAGAGCTGGACAAGTTTGACATTCTCTGTCCCCAGAGGTGAATATTCCTGCTCCAAAAAGTAAAAGTAAATCAAAAAACATGGCAGGGCTTCTACTTTCTGGACCTGGATTACACACCTCAGTATGCACCTTCTTAGATAACTTTAGTAGTCAGTTTTTTAAGTAGCCTTTGATGGTAATATGGCATAACATAGTTATTATTTAGGCATTGTAAATGCATAGAACATCTTACAATTTGTAATGTGCACAATATTACAGCATTTCACTCAAATATATGTTTGAAGTCAGCATTTATACTCTGGATAGCTGGAGATATATTTGGATAATAAACTAGCATGGTCACACACAGACATAGGACACATTGTATTGTAAACTTAGTGGCATGATCAGTCTGAGGTTCAGAGGGTATAAGGGTATAAAACAGTGATAAGAATGAGGCATGATGATTGGCTGACAAAAAAACATCAACATCCACAATGTTGGAAATACTCAGTGTACTTTTACTGGATCATACTGAAACTGCTCTGCCATCTGCAAGCTCCACTGGGCCATGTGAGGCTCTGCAGGTGGAGAATGCAATCTTTTGTTACCTCTTCATCCCTTAAAAGCACACCAGAAAACACTTAAACAAAATAATGTGAAAAGTGTAGAGAGTGTCTGAAACTTTCTCAGCCTGTGAGGTGAGGACTGACCCTCTATGCATCTAGTCTTCTTTTTCATCTGATGAAGAAGTGTTCAGGATGATCACTTCTATGTTGTAATGGATTATAAAAAAAACTAAGTATCATTGCTGTTTTGAGAAATTTTATAATAAAACAGGTTACATTTTCCTTTTTATGACAAAATAGGTTTTATTATACTTCATGTCTTTAACAGTAAAAAAAATATTTTTGGGTGCTCTTACTTTTATTTTCCATCACAATGTAAACTCTCCATTAATACAAGTGTTAAGGCTTGATATCAAGGCTTGTTTACATGCTGTCAGGCTGTTTGGCACATGCCTGTTCTGAAAGTTAAATAACTAGCAGCAGTGTTTTATATGATAGTGAGCGGTCTTTGATTTCGCTAACAGACCCGGCAGCCTGCTGGGAGCAAAGAGAAGCAGGTCAGAGAGCAAGGAAGGGTGTAAAGCAGAGCCGAAGGAAAGAAAAACAACCAACCAACCCTTGGTGAATCTGTTGTCACTGAGGCCGACCAAAGCAAGAGCGCAACAGCTGTGCATCCGTTAGTGTTTGTGTTTCTAATGGTGGAATATCTAATCTTTTTCTGTCCCCTTATCTCAAACCTATAATTGGGGTTTATTTTAATTAATATTTTAACCACAACTTTTCTTTCTGTAAATCTACGTCAACATTAATTTCACTATAATATTACACTTCATTGCCAACAGGTTAAAAAAAGCTACATGATATGACCTGTGATAGGGCCTTTGAGGTATCAAGAATTTTGCCCGCAATTGTTGTCAATATTGTTATGTTTTCTAAATGTCATCACAACTGTTAATACACAGCACTTACTTCACACTGCTTGTATCCCTCTAGTTATTTCTAAGTTGTTACTCTACCTCATGAACCTGGAGGCTAAGGCCCCGATTACACATCCAATATTTTGAAGTCCTTCAGACTAGCAGAGATGACACTCACACTGTGCAGCAGCTGTTTGAACCAGTTACCAAACCAGCCGATTTATTGAGCATAGTTCATCTGCCATGGTAAACGAGCTTGTTAGTGACAACACCTGTTCTAAACATACAGGTAGATCCAACAGCATGGCGGGATCTTTACTTCCTGGCATCTGGATTTGCTACCTCTGTAGACTAGTCTTGCAGTCCAGGTAGACAATCATTTTCTAATTTTAGAGGGCATAAATCTACAGGTTGTTGGCAAAGCAAAGGTTTTTAAATATTAACCCAAAAGGCAACATGTATAAAGAGATAGGAGGCCTATCGTGCATCCTTGGTGAACTGCTAGTGGCAGCTGTTTTACTACAACTCATACATATCTCTGTAACACAATGCTCATCATGGCATATCCACATCAATGAAGAACTGTGATCTTTGCCTTCATTTCATGCAAATGTGAAAGTGTGGAAATTGAATGAGGCGTGTTACTAATTTGTGCTGTATTTGGTCATATGTTTGACTCAGATGGTGAGTACACAAAATGATGCAAAAGAATGTCAGTGAACCACTGTTCGTGTTCTGCGTGAGTCACACTCTGGAAGAGCTTCAAAGTGAATGAAAGAGAGTGAGAGCATGAGAAGTGCTTTTTGTGAGAGAGGGAAAGTGCTTTTTCCAAGTAGCATTTAGAAATTTGGCCAGCAGATCCTCCGGCAATTACTTTAGGTAATCAATCAAAAATGAAGCCGCTCTTTGTTTTTTTTATTTTACAGATTATAAATTCAGTTTGTACACAGGCTAAACATTTCATTCCACACCATTTTATTTTATCTCATGCAGTGTAAGCGATTCAGAGATTCAAACCAATACCTTATTGATGAGTTATTGTAGAGAGCATAACAATTTAAAAGCTATATATTTTACGTCCATGCAATCCACCTCAAGATCCTACAGGACAAGCTGTGAGTAATTTAAAGGGGGTGATTTACTGGGTTTCTGTCATTGAGGCGTAATTACAAAACCACAGATGAGCGGAAGGAAATGAATGGATGGGTGGCATTGTAGAAGAACTCGAATGTTGGATTTGCTGACCTGCAAGTCAGATTTTCATCAACTTTTGAAAAACGATTGTTAAACTAACATACAGTAAATTCCAGACTATTAGCCGCAACTTTTTTACGCAGCCAACGCAGCTTTTATGATTATTTTACCTTCACCCTTTGGTGTAGCAGGCAGTAATTCCCAGGTGTGCTTCAACTGCGCTCCCTGAAGATGCCCCGACGTGCACACGCTACAATATTCTGCAGTCATGAAAGTTGAGCCAAAATGCTCCAAAACACCAGCAGTGCACAGAGAGCTTGCAGCCACCCTGCGGAGAAAACTCATTCCTGTCTCCGGAATCTTGTCTTTTCAGTCATGACCCAAAGCTCCTAATCATCGCTGAGAGCTGTCTGTGAATCCACAGTCAATGCAAACATAAGTCAATGCCTTTTCAGCACGAGTCTAAAGAAATCAATGGAAATCCTTTTAATTTACCTTTTAGGCAGCAATATAACAACGTGGACACTCGCGGCTTATAAATCGGTCATGGCTTAAATGTGTACTTTTTTAATGTTTGTAGCTTCAATAAAGGTGCGATCAATAACCCAGAATTTACAGTAATCATTTATCAGACAAAAGTATTGCAACATGCATCTTCCAAAGGTCCAACTACTAAGTTCCCCAGTACCCAGTATGCCTCTACAAAAACCTGGTAAAAGAAGACATAATGCTACAGGAGGTTTACAAATCACACTATTGTCTTTCATTGTACACAGTAAAACAAAAGTTTTAGGGAAATGGAGCTGAAACTTTCTTTGAAATATTGTAGCTGTTTATGTGAAACCCTATGCCCATCCACAAGAGCCCCTGAAATGCTGTCACAAGCCACTACAGCTGAGAGTTGTTGGCAGGAGGGCTACATCCTGGACAGTCACACAGGGCTTATCTAAAATCTCAGTTAACCTGACATGACAACTGGAGAAAAGACATACATGCAGAATGGTCCAGATTTCATGAGAAAAGGTTCCAGGTCAAATTTGAACCAGGAACAACCTGGTCCTGGTCCATAAATCTTATGATATGATTTTGCACATTTTATGGGCTACAATGGGCCATGATTACCATTGTGCACTGGGCTACACAACAGACACACAAACCCAGGAGATAGGAGACTTTTAGCACTGCTATTTAACTGCATCAGACATTAAGTTCCAGCACATTCAAACTAATTTTATGAAAAAAATGTATATCTCATTTTTTCCTCATTTAGAGTTAACTAGAAGATGATATAGATGATATAATCACAAGTGGACAATACAAAGTACAAGTGTAGACATGTTCAGAACACACAACAACGCTGGAGGTGGTTCAGGAAATATCCATCACCAATTTTACCAAACTAGAAATAGGCCTAAAATAGTGTCCTAGTGACACTGCCACCACAACTGTCCACGGCACAAGCTGAAATACATATTTATTTATTTAAAAGGGATTACCGAGGTGTTTTTAGGTATCAGTATAGTCATCATGTCATCTTTTTTAACTAGCTAAGATCTTGTCTCCATGTTGTTGGTTTACTGGATTAATGAAAGGTTTTTTAGGAGGTTTAAGGTTGTGAGAAGACTCAGTGTGGGTCATTTCAGGATGTCAGTGATCCGTATCAAAGAAAAACATCTGATGGTACTTTAAGAAAGGAATGATATGAAGGGAGACAAGAAAAAGATGGTAAAGTGCATGGAATGAAGGAGGGACAGTTGGATGGGGGAAGGATGAATTGGTGTATCTTGAGATGAGAGAATGATTGGTCAAAAAGGGCTCATCATGTGGCGCATTTAAAATTGGCAATGACTTTGGGGATAATGGAAAACAGGAAAGATTAATGATGATGAGGTGCATTAAACAACAAATCTTTCCTTGTTTTTTCCAATTTAGCCAAGAAGCTGCTATGTAGGGTGTCAGCATACCCAATCCAAACAATCCCACTCTTTTGGGACCCTTCTATTGAAGTCCCAATCTTACCAACCCAACCCTAAAAGCTGGAGCTTGAGAAACAGGAATCAACTGACTGACAGAACTGTCAGTACCTGTGCAACTCAACAATAACGATAAAATATGTATGTAATAATATGTAATATGTAAAATATGTAAAATATGTAATATGACACATCTGTCACTATGCAGCATTAGGTAAGAGCCTGGTTGGCTGTGGGAAAGGTTGTCCTTGAGGTAGATTGCTTAGATGAAGATGCTGGAATGGCAGGGATTTGCCATGGCCAGACAAGTGAAGCTGACGCAGCCAAGACATTTTGACAGAGCAGCAGAAGCAGAATATTTGACATATTTTAAAGTTTGCTGAAGATGTTCCATTGTACAACCTGTGATCATGCAGTTACTAAGTATGATTAGACTAACAGAAGACAGCTGCTCAGATTGTGACCTACATCCAGGAAAATATCTAGAAAGCTGAGGAGCAAATGGAGCTGCACATAAATGCACTGTACTGTTAGGTTAATTAGTGTCTCTTGCTTAAATTAAATAGACACAGAGGTTTAAAATCAAAATGCAGCACTAAAGGTACATTTCTCTTCTTCAACACCTACATACTGTATTTAAAAAACTCCACAAAATACAGACCCTCTATTTAAAAAATCTGTGAATCTAGTTGACAAAAGTGGCCTTTGAGATGTGCTGGATGTGATTTTCTCATCCCATTGTGGTTATGTGAGCGTGATCTGGGGTTGTTTTACTGAATGAATGCTTTCTCTTGGAAATGTCCAGGCTTGGTATGACATTCACAGCACTTGGTGAAACTAAATGGAGAACACACACACACACACAAAGGGAACAGTTGGACCACAAAAGAAAGTGTAATGCTAACCAGGAAATGTTGGACGACAACAGTTTCTGGAAAACACATTTTAAGATTGGCCATACATCTTCTTACATAATCTCCCACATAACTATTGTGTATTGTGCTAAACACCATCTTGAGTGTGTAAGTGACTGAATGAAACAACACTAACTCCTTGGCTATGCTCCTTTATTGACTTTTTGCAGGCGAGCAGAGCGTCATGGGTCTTTTCCAAGTGCAGGATAATCACTACTATAATTGATTTGAACCATCAAGTAGTGGATAATAAAACAGTCAACTCTCAGTCCACTCTCACTTTCTTTCAATCTCGGACACACTTCGATAAGTGAGCGTAAATATACACAACATTCACTCCATACTCTATTGCCATACAGAACCACAACTGTCATGCATATGGTTTCATAAGCACGCACGAAAACACACCCACATGTGCTTTTCTCACTGCTGGATTCGTAGCATGTGGTAGTGTTTAAATCTCTGTCTTTGAGACAGAACTCAGACACACTCAGAGCTCTTTGTGCATGTGTGTGTGTGTGTGTTTATGTATTCCTAACTTCTCCTCTGCCTTAGATCCCCTACCCTGAAGTCTTTGCAAGGTCTCAATTTCTGTACATTCCTGTGTAAAGTAGAAAGCAGATATCCCAGGAGGGGCACTGCTTTATAACAAACACCATCCCAGGCCTCAATATTGAAAGCTCCCACTCCCACTAAAACGCTGAATAAACCCAGATTCAAAAATCCCGTGCACCCGTATGGACATGCCACAGAGAGTTTTCTAAACATTTTCACAAGAGTTTGGCTCAACTATGGGATGGCAGTTCAGTTCTCCAATTTGTTCGAACCTTTAGCAGGACAGTCAGATGATTGTTCCTGTGCTTTTTTCCAAATAAAGGCATCTAGACATTATACCGAAAATATAGTCTCAGCAGTTTGATCAAAAACAGAAATTAGTTTATCAAAGTATCGACATATGTAGAACTTAAAGAATAAAGCAACAGATTTATGGTTAAAGTTTGGTCTATATCACAATACATTCTGCTTAAAACAAGCATGCATATTTACAATGAAACACAGGCCATATCTTTCCCAAACTTTAAATGTATTTAATTTCAAATCCAAACCACAGTCAGGATCCTGAATTGCTGCTCTGTTGCAATACTTATTTGGTCAAACTAAATTCATTAATCAAGTTGTCTGTAAACATAATCAAACCAGAAAATACTTCTGTCACCACAAAGTCATTTATAAATACTTAGTCTTTCCTCCTTGAAATTAAATTCCCATATGATTATTTTGGGTATTCATTAGATTTTATGATTGATAAACCTGTTATAATTAAATCAAATCAAACGTTATTTATAAAGCGCTTTTCATGCTTTGGCAACACAAAGTGCTTTACATGATAAAATCAATT
>JBAMHV010000014.1:21548473-21560142 GCA_037177535.1 Pseudomugil gertrudae
CCTCATGACAGAAAACACCACAGAAGGCTATTTAAGCACTTAGAAAAGTGATTTTTGCATGCAATGTCCCCTTTAAGGCCCCATCGCCAATCCCATCTGACGGCGAGAGTCACCAGAATGATCTTCTGGGAAATGTGTTTGCTGGCACTGACATTTCAGAACCCACTCCCCATCTATGTAATGAATGACAAAGCTTAAAGAGAGCTGAGATGCCCGAGTGGTGCAAATGCCTGTGGTTGTGCAAAGCAGTTGACATTCTGGAGCTGACTTTCAACTTTTCCCAGCAGCCTTTGTATAGTTGAGTTAGTGCAGATTGAGAGAAGTATTTTCTGCCAGGGAGTTTTTCTTTTTGTGTTTACATTCCACCTTATCCACTCTGTGTCTTTCTTTTGCATCTTTTGCTATACAATATATAGGGTGTGTGATTTATTCGTTGACTGTTTTAAATGTTTATGGTACTGCACAATTGCTGCAAAGAATGAAACTGTTGCTGCTTAGCATTGGTGCTAATGCTAGCACTGGTAGCAGCAGACGAAGCTTCATGTTATCATGTTCTCTGGCACAGAACTTATCAAACAAACATGGAAATGAGAGCGCATCTGATCACATGAATGATCTTATGATTGGAGCCACATGTGATTTATAAACCTTCACATCCTACCTGACTTATCATAGAGTGCAAATGATCAAGGTCTTATTAATGCGGTTGTCAAAATCCATCATCGTTTTCATATTATGCCCTTTGTACCTCAGTGAGGTCAAACCATGGAGTGGAGAGGTTCTACCCAAAAAAGAAACTTTTCAAAGGTCGAAATTTGAAATCATCAATTGTGAGATGAAATAACGGGAGTTCAGAGATGTGGACTACATAGACGACAATCAGAGAGGCAAGCAATAGCATCGCCATGGTTGATCTGCATCACTCGTAATGATTTAAAGCCAGCTCGTTTGATCAAAAAGTTAATATGGTGAAAATCCAAATGAATCTTGATAAGAATCAAAGAAACAGACTAGGGCCACCTACAAATGCAGGTTTTGATCCATTTCAAGAAGCTCACAAACAGAAAGTACATAACAAAATAAAGTGCATTGTAGGTTCAGAGCACGGTATAGTGGGTAAACACAACCAAAACAAACAAGCATAACGGGGAATAAATGGCTCCATATGTAGCCGTTATGTACTACAAATTAAAGTTGTACATTGGCCAGTACACGGACAGGTTTTCTTTGTTGTGTCTCATCTTGTCCTCCAGTCAGTCTGGTGCAGTGTCACTAACGGCGGAACAAATGTTATTTGTCTGATTTATTTATGCTCATGCTGTACTACTCAATCTTGCTCTGAATCAAGTCCCCAATCGGAGTGAGCCTATCAGACTATACTGATCTGAAAGTACCCTTGGTCATGCAGGCAAATAAAACTGGTAACAATGACTTGAACAACCATCACAATGGTAGTCAGTCATTTTTAATGTGCATTTAAATGTGTGTTTTCCTTTAACACATATAAGATTATATACCACCAACCAGTCAGGACTGAAAGAGATTTTTGGAAAAGGTGAAATGTCCAGTTGTCTTTAACATCTGAGTATTGAGAAAACTCGTTTAACATCGACTAAAAAGACCATAAACTGTACTAAATTTTGTAGAGTAGCTTCAGTTCTGAAGCATACCTTTTATATAGTGCTCATAGGTCTTCACTTGTACAAGTTTTAGATTTGCATGTGGTGCATGTGTACTGTATAGTAACCACATGGCACATCTGTTAAACTGTAACAGATACTGGTGATTGTTCAAATCAGCTGCCCACATAATTGGGGGTCTGCCAGAGGGGATCTTCTGCTGGACTGTGATCTCTGCGCCGCTTCCTCTGAAGCCCAGTTGATGTAAAAATGACCCCACACAGGTATTTAAGTAGATACTCTACATAAAATCAGTTGATTGTGTTTTGCATTTTTGAGCTGTCCATCTTGTTTGTATGTTCAGGTCTTGAAATTGCTCTGAACATATGAGTGTGTGTTTATATGACCCAAGGAACTCGGCATAAAAATCAACAGATGGAAGCAGAGAGGCTGAGAAATCCAATAATGAAAGTATCCTTTGTTCTCTGCTCAGCTTTTCCATTTCTCTGCAGTTGATGCCAACAGAGGATAGAAACATCCCCCCCCCCTCCCTCACACATACATACACACACATACACAATTTCCTGCTTTATAAAATTGAATAGAAACCATAGAATTACAGAAACAAAAGGCAGGGGGGAAAGCCTTGCTGACAAGAACCATAATCACCATCTTCTCGACACGACTCAAATGGGAAGCAGATGCTGATCATATATGGTATAATAATGGCAGGATCTGTGTATGAAAAAGCAGCTAGAGAAAACTGTTGCTATAAGGCCACAGTTCAGGAAGTATTTTACCGTTACTCTTTTTAATCAATGCTGGACTGAACAAGAAGGTGAGGACTTTTTAATCATCCCTAAGTAAGCACATAGATTTGATTCTATTTGCACGATTGTTGTAGGGACACATAAGAAGAGATCCAAGGCTTTATTAAAATGCTTAATAAACATTTGCCTTTAAAATTATGATTTTCTGAATGAACAACTGTCAGCAGAGGTTTTTAAGACAATTTGTTTCAATTTCTCAGATGTTTAAAGTGTGAAATGAAAACTTAGGTCTTGAAGCTCTGAACTGAGGACCGCTTTGTGTATTCTTTGTGAGGCTGCTGTCTCCCTGGAATATTGCCCCAAAACCTGGCCACAATACACTGCATCCATATGAGCATCAACCAACTCCTTTGTGCTTTATTTGCACACAGCAACAGTGCACATCTACATAATTGCAAAAAGGTGTGCACATACAGTACCAGAGAAGGCAGAGAAAAAAAAAGATGTGCTAGTTGCAGTTGGCCATGAAAACAACAATAATGTGGGCATTGTGTTTGTGGTTGTAAACAAAATGAAGAAATAGAAAAAGGCACACTTAAAATGTGAAGGTTAGAGCTAATAAAAACAGACAGCTGCCTTTTGGTAGATGGATGTAAACATCTGCTGAGACCCATCAGTCAGACTGTTCTTCTGAACAAAATATTGCAAATGTAAAGAACTTATCAGGCTATTTAGGTACATTAACATTTAACTCGTTGACAGTATGTTCATTAATGTACGTTTACTTTTTATTTCAAGCCTTTTAAGAGTGTAAAAGCTTGTCTTCTTTTCTATTTAACTGAATAAATGTGTTCCCGAATGTTTCATTGTTTTGTGTAGCTGTGCTTTTTTAAAATACATTGCTTTCTATGTTTAAACATATCTTGAATTAAATATGGCCATTGTTGCCTCTTCCTGTAGAATGCAGATTTTTCCCATTTCTTTTTTTCTTTCTTTTAACTTGTTTGTTCTGTCAAGCATCTCGCAAACAAAATGGCAATCTGGCTGCCTTGTTGTGCCGAACACATCTTCTTTGCCAAGAGGAGCTTTGTGGATATAAAGCCCCTCATATTTAATTATCAGCTATCGGTGTCTGTGTGTGTGTGTGTGTGACTCTGCCTTTCAGAGAAAGCTTTTTGATTTTCACCTCTGTGGCAACTTCATATTTGAGTTAAAAAGCTAAAATTCTACATTTTAAATGATGTTTTACCAGCCGGGCAGATGTGAATTAATGATTATAATGTTAGTTTAGACTTACTTTGTTTTTACTCCCACTGTTTCCATCTCATTTGACTGAGAGGCTCAGACATTTTATTTCTGTCCACTTCTGTCTTTATGAGCACTATAATGCGGTCATCTATAAAAAAAAATCACTTAAATTTAAGATTAGTTCATATCTTTGATGTTAAGTGACAAATATTTTTGTTAACAGATAATATCTCAAGGTGAATTGAAATTAAAATAAAACAACATTTTAAAAAAACCCTGTAAAAATGGGACCAAAGTCCTAACCTGCCAGTGTGCAACAGACCACAAACTGCATTTGATCTTTGGTATTGTCGTTTTATTTTTTTGTGATGGCTTTTGCACTTTCAACCTGAGGGAGGAGCTGTTTGGCTAAGATGTTAAATTCAGTCTATTAAAAATCAACCTGGGAGGTCGTGTTCTGTGAACGGCAAAAGCCAACCATTAACCTGAAGCAGAGAATAGTCTAAATCCTGTTTGGGGATTTACTGGACTCGGCGGAATACGAGCGACACTCTGAGAGGGCTTGACCTGTACATGAGTTCAAATGACACCGCTGGTATCCCTGCAGACAAACACAGAATGTCATAAGCTATCCCAATATAAGAGGTACTGTGCTGCCTCACACCATGGCTGGTAGTCAGAAGCCTTTGAGTGCATTGGGTAACGTTGTGTACAGTGTGCTGCTCTCTGTGTGCAAAGGGATACAACCAAATTACTGCGCCTCATTGGAGTGAATTGTGGCGCCAATAACTATAATGCTGGCCTGGGCCCACTGCCCCCCTTTTTTTACACAGGCATGCTGATGCATAGTTTAACACTGAGCTTTGCACTTTAAACCAAGTCAGCTGCAAAGTATAGACAATGTGTAAAAGAAACACTAGAAAATTTTGTAGAGTGTGCCTTCGGGTTTTATAGAGGGCCCAAGAGTCTCCTCTAACAGCAATAAAACATTGGGATAATAGAGCCAAAATTCTGTGTAAAATGTTCCTCAATGCTGGTGCCTATTTACTGTCTCATTTATCTTAATCTTCTGTGCAACATTTACTAAGTTAGATTCCACAAAGAGCTTTGATGTTAAAGCCCCAATGACCCCAAGGAACAACATTTGCAATTATGTTCCCCACTGTCTGAGGCAGACACAGCGATGAATAGATCTGACCCAAGAACAATCCATCCATTAATCCATTAGTTATACATGTTAATTTCAATATGCAGGTCCTCGAGGGCCACAATCCTGCTGGTTTTCTATGTATCTCTGGTCCAACACAGTTGACTCAAGTTAATCAGTTATTATGCTGAACTTCATTGGCTTTTTTTAATCCATTTATTGGAAGCCAGGCTGTTGTTGGAATAGGATCCATCAAAAAGTTTCAGGACAGTGGCCCCCGAGGACCAACTTTAGACACCCCTGGACTGGAGCCTGCCCCAGCTGTTGAAAGGTGAGAGGTGGAGTATGTCCTGGAAAAGTCACAAGTCCATTAAAGCACTCAGAAAAGATAGACAAACAACCACACACCCTCACTCCTGGGGAAAATTTAGAAACATCAATTAGCCAATTATGCATGTTTTTAGACTGTGGAGGGAAGATGGCATACCAACAGAGAACAGACATATGCAGGGGTGGAACACACAAGCGTCACACAGAAAGTTCCTGTCAACTCATGATTTCTTACTTCAGTAAGTGATCCTGGATAAATTTCCAACACTTTGACATGAATGTGGCTTCTTATTTTCTTATTAGCGTATAAAAGATGGCATTTCTACTCTCAAATTCAAACTGCAAATATAAAAGAAACCAGTATAATATAATCAAAATATGGTTGGGGGGGTGCCACATTTTTCTTATAATCATATCAGACACAATACAAATATTGATTAGTGCATCCTGCATTCAGTAACACACTTTATTCAGTCTCAATCTGGTCCAGCCTGACATGCAAATGCAGCCTGTGCATTATGTTTCGTCTGTGTTCACATAAAAGTTGTATGAAATATAAGACCACAATGGCAACTGCATCTATTCAATATTAAAATAAACTGAAAAATACATCTGCTTTTGCAGTGTTGTCATAGATTCCCGTTTAGAAAGGTTAAAAAAATTTAATGAAATCCATTTATTTATTAATTTTCTCTCTTTTTTTCTATTATACCGCTTATTCCAGATCAGGATCATGGGAAAGCTGAAGCCTATCCCAGCAATTAGCAGGCAGGGTACAAGTTGCCAGACCATTACAGGAGTGAAGTAAAAAACAAGGGAAATGTGGCAAGCTTTGGGCATTACTTAGTGTATCATTTATCTGTCAGTCACTGTATGTGTGCCTGAGCACACTATATTGTCTGTAAATTTAATTTGTGTTTATGTTCATTTAGTAAATGGTTGCTAAAGGGATCAGGGGACCTAAACAAATCTGAGATCCATATAATGACCTCTATCGTAATTTCAAATAATTCTCCTCCATTTTGGGCCCAATGACTACCAATAAACATCTCAATTATGGTCCATCCACCCACAGGGTGCAGCCAACCACAAGAGTTCTCTTCCAAAACTGTCTTCACTTGTATGAGTGCGCTAGAAAAAAATATGGCTGAAGAGACTAATTTTGACTGTTACATAACCAGCCTTGATGGAGTATTAAAAGTGGTTTAGACTCTGCACAATGCATCAACTGTGGGGGATGTGGGTGTATTGATGACTCCACTAATGGGCAGTTTTGCTATCATAACTTGAAAACAAGTGTTCAAACAGAAGAGTTTACATTTAGGAAGGTCAGTTTTCATTTGTCTTCCATAATCATTACGTTGTTTCATTAACTGCTTGAACATCACAAGTAAATTCAGATTTCAGGTGCTGTCATCTCTAAAAGTGTTTTATATATATATATCCCAGCTGTCAAAGGGCGAGAGGCGGGGTACACCCTGGACAGGTCGCCAGTCTATCACAGGTCCATTCATTTATATGGGACTAAAACGTTTTTATGTAAAAAACATAAACGCCTTAAGACTTTTGTACAGAAAAGCCACATCATTGTATTTCCTATTAAAACATGTTCCAAAACAAAGGTGTTTCCCCTTGTTTGTATCTAATATTAAATTGAAATAACCCTTATGGGTTTTATTTAAACTGCCCAAATATGATATCCATGTCCCACCCTTCCATGTTATGTTCCATAGTTTACATCCACAAATTAAAAATATGTACATATTTTGCATTTATCTTAATATTGACTTTGGGGGAAATTTGTGTTTCTTGTCATGTTCCTTTTTGTAATATCACAAATATGACTGTGAGGATGTAATTAAACACACCTATAACTTTTGTTTATCTAATGTTTTGTGTGTAAATTGGGGCGTATTCCTCAGTTCTCAACATGCCAACTGGCCCTGACACTTCAGGCCTGCTGTCCTTTCTGCAAGCTGCTTCCTCTACAGGAGAAGCAGAGGCTGGTTGATTTTCTTTTTCACCGCCTTCGCCGAGGATGCCTTCTCTGCCGAGAAATCCCCGCTGTCAAAGGCCCTGGAATTTTTTGTCGTGGACAGGAGTCGGACAACTCCTTCCCAACTGCACTACCATGCAGCCTCATAATGGCCTCGATGGCCTCAATCTAGCATGTCATATTATTTAGTAGTAGAATTTCTATTTCTGATAGCTACTCACTATTTTTTTCTTGTCTCAGCTTTGGCTTCGCAGATCTCATCTGAGCTCAGTACGTATCAGAAAGGTCAGAGGTCAGACTGACTGGAAGATCATGTTAGCATGTTAGCTCTTTCCATTAGCACTTTAAGGTGCTGGTAACAATAAGACAGTGGCTGTATCTCAATCAGCACACTAACACTACTTTGCACACTATGTATAATTGTGTTTACATTTACACACTACATTCCAGTGCAATATGTTGTTGAGACGCAGCATAATGGTAGTCAGATATATGGTCAAGTTTCTTACAATTGAATCAATTTTTGGAAAAAAAAATACCCATATTTATTAAAGACAAAACTACTAAAAATATAAACATGCTAGAATCGATTAAGTGCAAATGACTAATCTCTTGAGTGTGTGGTGCAATAACACATCTGCACTGCAAGTCAAGACATCAGATGAAAACCACAGAAAAATATTTTATTCAGAATGTATCATAATAAAAGATTAAAAGAAGATAACAGCACAAGGTACTTGTTATGAAAGATGCCTTCAGAAATCCTGTGACTTTGATGTTTTTTTAGAAATGAGATGTTGATGCGTGTTTGGATTAGATTGACTTGCCCAGCATGCTGCCATTTCCCTGAGGGCAAGGTGCTCCACAAAAAAAAGAAAAATAAGCCACAATGCTTACTAATAATCTGTAAGACTGTATGAAGTCACACAAGTACATTCTGTTTTGGCAGTATACTAAGAGAAATGTTTTAAAAGCAATTCATTTTCAGATATTGGTTAGATTTCTGAAGCCAACAGCATCTTCCAAGATGCATCTGTCCACCTGCAGCCTTTTACTTAGCAGCTTCGTCTACGCAGAGGTTTATGGTAGATGAGGAGCAATTTACAAGACTTGTCATGGAGAATTCAGTCCCTCTTTGTTGAGTTGCCATCTTTACCTGAACATACATATACGCAAGAGAATTGAGTGACTGATGTACATCCAAAACCACAATGTGATCTGATGAGGCCTGTACAATGAAGCTGGACTTTCTCTTCTCCAGGTAGCTTTAGGTTTAACGCTGTGTTAACAAAGAAAGTTAATTTCTTATGGATAAATTGCTAATGCTAAATAACTAACCTGATCCAGGCCACGTTATTTACTAGATAGGAGATCAATATAGAAACACCACCTTCTGAACACTCAGTTGTTTTGGAAAATGGCCATTTTCCATGGATCAGTAGAGGAATGTTTAGAAGAAGACTCCTTTCCAAACTTGTTTATCTCCACTAGAATTGTATCTCATTGAGGCTAATAATAGTATTACATAGCAGAACTGCAGAACCATGAGTTTATGGAACACACATCTACATAGCTGTTTATGTTGTGGCGATGAGGAGATAATATTCCAGTAAAACTGGGGGGGTGGTGTCAACCAAATTACATAAAAAATGGCAAACAATGACACATGGCTTCCAACCACAAGGACTGAGCTCCCTCCTTTTTAACATACTGGAAGATACAGTCAACAATTATGCAGCTCTATACTGGGAATCTCCTAACCAAGAATCTTACCTTATATCCACCTGGAACCAGACAAGGAGGCACTACCTTCCTCCACCTGCCCTTATAAAAGGTAGGGAGCTGACTCCTTCCTACAGAGGGTGGAGCGTTCATCCTCCATATCACCCCACAAATAGCTGCACACATCTGACTTAGTCTGAGTTTTCTTATAAATGTTTTACCCTTATGAGCAACTATATGTGCAGGGAACCTGACAACATCCTGGACAGTAATAATCATCCTCATATGTTCTTAAACTTCTCTAACAATCACTCAGTAATTATGTTTAGTTGGAAATGGGCTTGTAACCTAATCTGTGTCAAATCTTACAAATTACCTGTGATGCGATAGGTATTTGAAGACTTGTCATTACTGTTCGGCAGCAGTTAAAAAATTTTTGCAAGTGCGGCCACCACATAAATGCATCACCAGAGAGAGCACGATCTGGGTAAGAAGAGTGCCTTATGGATAGATAGATGAAGCTATAATCTGGGACCAGTTTGGCAGAGATGCTAACTATACAAAAGCTTTTCTGAGGCATATCTAAGTGGAGTTTTGGTCACTAACATGAGGCCTAATCCAAACTTGGAATTTTCCAACCATCAGCGAGTTTGAATATGCTATTTGTGTTGGCTGCTATGATTTTCTGGACGTACGTATCGGTACGCGGTATGGAATGGGAAAGGGCCGCAGTACCAAATACAGAAATTCTGTTGTACCCTTCATCCACCAGTTGTAGATATGTATCATAACTGTGCCATAACTTGTTTTGAATACAGATTTAGGGTCTTCTGACACAACCTTTTGGTATCAATTTTAATATCTAACCCTGGCGTGTCTAGCTCTGGTCCTCTAACATATTTGTCTTGAAATAATCCGTCATTGTGCAGAACTCCATTGGTTTTTGGTTAAATTCAATGTAAGCCAGGTATGTTAGAACGAGTTATACATCAAATACTGGCAGAACAGTGACCTTTGAGGACCGTTCTGGACACCACTGAACTAACCATGTCTTTGCTTTATTTTTGAAAGAGAAGATTTTTTATCATTATCAGATTAGATCATTATTCACACTAAATTCTGTGAGTAGGATTGGCCTGCACATATTTATTAATTACAGATTTAGTATTTACACACATCTTAACAACAATTAACAATTAACAACAATTTCACATTGCTCTGAGAGAAAAAAAAGATTTTTACATTAAAATAAAGTTAGTTTCTATACAAGCCTTGTTAACTTTGTATGTTGAAAAATGTTGGTTCCTGAAACACGGAGGAATCAGTTGATAAAACACACAAACATCATTAAAAGTGATTTTACGTTGTTTTCATACAGAGAATAAGAAGCATCAATCATTTAACTTTTTTTAAAATGACATTTAAATGACATTTTAAATGACCCATGCTGCTGTTTATGAGCTTATTTGGAGCCAAAATGTTACACTTCACCCTTACATGTCAGTTTCGGTGAATGCAGTTGACAGACAGAAAGCATGAATGCAGCTAATAATCTTTTTCTTCCACATTTTCATGGAAAGTCATTTAAAACATAAGTGTCTGTAAATGAGGTTTTGTCTCCAGCTGCAATAACGATTGCCAACATGAATTTAAGTGTGAGGTAGACAAACTCCAGACCAGCTACCACCCAGCCAGGGCCTGAACTGGATTGGAGAAGTTGTTCTTTACTGTATGTTTACTTCTTAAATTTCTAGTAACAATAGTTCATTTCATACTTGCCAGTTTCTAATATCTGATTTGGAAACTGTCAAGTATGAAACATGCATGGTTTTAATTAGCTCTTTGTTTTTTTGACAGCAGGAAGTGAAAGGTTGAGAACAGCAGTCCATTCCAGGTATAAAGTTAATAGGGATGGGGAGGCTTTATCTTCAAAGGCAAAATGTCAAATGTACATGGTGTTATTATGTTTTCCATAAATGAGCATTTTGGGTTTTTTTAGCTTTCATATCCTGGTGTGTTTTACTGTATCTGTCCCTTATTGCAATTTACTGTACCTCTGGGAACAAAAAAGTTGTCCATTTTCACTTCTCTTTATTTAATTTGTTTATTTTACAGTATGTAGATGAGAATGTAGGTCAGAGAGATGTAAGAACTGAACCTGTGCTAGCTGCTCTAATGTAGTGTTGGCTATAACAGATGAGTAAAACACTGCACCCTCGAGAGAACGGTTATTTCCTTTTGTCTTTAAGTCTGGTTTTGTTGCTCCTATAAAGCAGCATTTCTATGTGGGTTTTACTAACTCTGCTTCTCTGGTCTGATGTTTCCACCATTGATGAAAAAAAAATCTACAGAAACTTTGCTGCTTCCACCTCTAAATAAAGGGCAATGAGGTTAAGACAAGGGGATTACTGCTGGGAGAAATAGCAGCTAGTTTTGGGTCAAACTTCCTTCATTTGGCAAAGCAGACCCAGGACTTTACTGTAGAAGAGCTGTGTGGTGTTTTTTGCTAAAGCTTAAAAACAATCACAGCTGAACTTGCAGTTTCTCACAGCTTATGTTCTCGGCTCTGCCCCTTCTCCCATACCTGCTGTTCTGATTATCACCAGAGGATCCATTGAACACAGAAGCATCACAGACAAGCTTTCCGTCTGACACCCCATTTCATAAGGAGCATCTCAGAGAAGAACAATCTGTCTCGGTTGGATGCTCAGTAAACTGAATCACATGAGAATTATGTCATCATGCAATAGCGTGTGGAATAGTTTGCATGTTCTCTCCGTGTTAGCGTGGGTTCTCTCCGTGTTAGCGTGGGTTCTCTCCGGGTACTCCGGCTTCCT
>JBAMHV010000014.1:21567252-21580935 GCA_037177535.1 Pseudomugil gertrudae
GCACCTTGGGGATAGGCTGATTGGAGACTCTAAATTGCCCATAGGAGTGAGTGTGAGTGTGCATGGTTGTTTGTTTCCGTGTGTTGGCCCTGTGATGGACTGGCAACCTGTCCAGGGTCTCGCCCGTTGTGATCTGGGATTGGCTCCAGCCCCCTGCGACCCCGTTAAGGGAAAAGCGGTAGAAAATGGATGGATGGATGCAATAGCGTTTGAGTAGTTATCCTTGTAGGCTTTAAAGTTACCAATAATCTAACAAAGAAGTTAGTTGGTCTTCCAGACCAGGTCTCACACACCTGATCTTGATTTGTTCTATGGTAGTAGTATAGTATTAGTAGTGAGATGTCAAAAAGAAAAAAAAACAATGCTAAATTTATAATAAAGGCCTTGTTGTTCATGGTGTGAAGTTACAAAACAACTCTCTTACCTGATAGCCTGTTGTCAGTGCCACAGGTAATAATATTTCAGAGTAGAATGCCTGTAGAATAGATCCAAAGTCTGTACTCTTCTACTTGTACATGTACTCTTTCAAGCTAAGATAACTGATTCATTCTCATTGGAACCAGCATCCTGGCCCAACTAGGTTGTTCTCATACAACCCATCCAACGTTAAACAACACAGCATACTTACATCGCCGTACACTTGACAGTTTAGGATCAGAGTATGAGGCGCAGCCATCTGCGGCAGACCTTTTTGCATATGGGGGGTGGACATCGGGTGGATCTTCGAACCATTTATTTAAGTAGAAATAACTAGAAATAAGTTTTAATTTGAGAGTTTGGTCACAAAAGCCACATTTTTGTTGCACGTGATTGATTTACAAGAAGAGTAAAACCCTCAAGAGGTGAATCCTTTTGGAAGGCACTGTAGCATAGTTAGCTCTTAGCTACAGACTGTGTGGAGTTTGATAGATGTCAATCATCCACCCCTATACTCACACCCCCTCTCTGAGCTCCATCTGTTGGCCCATTCTTGTGATTTCTGGGATCAGCGGCACGTGTGACGCTACCAAGATGGCGACTGTAGAAACCGTCCAACGAGTTTCATTTCTGCTCTTCAGACACTGGGATTCTTCATCTTTATATGTTCTATAGATGAGAATGAGCAAACTGAGACACATAAATCATTTAACAGGGTTCATTAAAAATATATATGAGTTCATCGAAACTAAAGAAATAACTCTAAGACGTATTTCTTGCATTTGAAATATGTGTTCTCCTGTCACTTTATTTTACATTGCTACTGGCCTAAGTGGTAATGTTATGCAATGAGACAGAAGAATATAGGATATAATATAAGTCAGGCTTTTGGGGCCAGTGGTTTTCATGGTCTCATGGAAATTGGCATTTTCTACTGTGCCAAACCAAATCACACACAACCTTTTTTTCTCCAGCAAACAGAGTTAGCAGCTATTGCTGCTTCCACAATGGACTCATTCAAAAATGCAGTGCACAAATACATTTTAGGAGCACATAATGTAGTTAAAGGATAAGCACTGAGGGTCACAAACACATACAGGCACAAACAGGAAAAGTAAACTTCCCAAGGAGGTCCATGAAAGAGGCTTCTGTTTTGACTTAATCTGCCACAATGGTCTGGTTCACTGAACACAAGTTAGCCCAAATGAAAACAAGTACAGTACACCTTGAAAAGACAAAAAAAGGCTGTACTTTATTGTATCTTACAAGGTAAAGTCAAAACATTTTTGTCAACTCGTTTGGTATATTCAGTGTACTGCTCCATTATCTCTGAGATTCAACCAAGAGATTAATTTTTTTGTAGATATGAGGTTTATAAAACAATAGTCAGAATTTTTTCTTGTCTATCTATTTGGAAAATGGCATTTTATATAACAATTCTACAAAGTAATGAAACATATACCTTTATACCAACAATATTTTTGCAGCTTTCGTACATTCTGTAAAGCTACAACCTTGTTTGTTTCTGTGTGTGAGCTAAATGACACAAACATGTAATAAATGAATGAACACAAACAATACTACAAGAACTCGGGTCTGTTTTTGCAACTTATGAGCATACGAGGCTCACACTTGGTGCCATGCTTGAAGGTGCCAAATAAAAGAAAAACCCTTGTGGAATTACACCAATGTAACAAGGACCATAATCCATCCATCCATTTTCTACCGCTTTTCCCTGAACGGGGTCGCGGGGGGGCTGGAGCCAATCCCAGCTCACAATCCCAGCTCACAATCCCAGCTCACAATGGGCGAGAGGTGGGGTACACCCTGGACAGGTCGCCAGTCCATCACAGGGCCACAAGGACCATAATTTCCTTTTTAATTAAAATGTATTTTATAATGAGCAGCAATATAACATGGTCAGTGGAAAACATTTGCAAAAACATAGCATCAGATATGTTGGTGCCTGGATTAATTAAACTACAATATTGCTCACATTTGATGTAACTAAAACATTGTAACATTTTTAATTAAAAATGGATTACCTTACAGTCAAATAACTAATATGAACTTTAGGATCAGAATTCAACCTTTGCCATTAGGACATTTAGTCCAAGTTAAAACTTAAATTTACAACAAAAAAAAAGAAAAGAAAAACATGGGAAAAAAATCTAAATAAAATTTTGTTGAACACTGAATTCAATTCAATTTTATTTATACAGCCCAGTATCACAACAAAGTCATCTCAAAGGGCTTCACACACAGTTAATCACACAACAGCAGACACAACACACAATAAACACAGTAATAACTATAAACTAAGCAGACCCAGGACATCCCTGTCCTTAGACCCTTCTTCTCGGTAAGGAAAAACTCCTAAAAAACCCAGTTGTGGGGATAAAAAAAAATCTCTCAAGGAGAGATCCTGAACTGTTCAAAACGTTTTACTTTGTATGACTGTACGACTTGCTATTTGTACAATTCAGGCAGACAAGTCCTGTCTGTGGATGTTGTAATGGTACAGTCCAGTACAGAGATTGGCCAGTAGAAGTCATCACCTGTGGGGTTAAAGAAGTGACATTTATTTGTTCTTTAAAGTTTTAAAGCTTTTAGAAATGACAAATGTGCAAGCTAAGTTTTTGCTTCATATGGTGGCAATATTTGTTTTGATGACTAACTTTTTTTTTACAAGTGGTTTATGTACCACACATAAATTCAGCTAAATGAATCAAAGCTGCTGGTGGTTTTGCTACGGAAATGTGGATGTTTCAGACTAAACTAAACAAAAATAAGAAAATAAAATCATTTTAAACTTCAAATTGAGGGCAGCGACAGTAAATGTCTGGTTCTCGAAGTGTTCAAAGAACCTTTTCATTTAAGGTTTAGTTAATTTAACCAAAGCTGTTTAATGTTACACATTTGAAGAGCAGCTGTGAAATCTTTTCACCAACTTGTCTGTACAAAAACTTTCAAATTCAAGCAGACTCCATACATAAGGCTCATGCTCATTATGTAACTAAGCATAGCTTGTTGTTGTACATGACTCAACAAAAACAGCATTTCTGTCCAAATATTTCTGGGCCAAGTTGTATGTTACATAGTACATGCCCACTAGAAGAGAGAAACAATAAAAGCTATAACATCTTGAATTTTATGCTTCTTTAAATTAACACTGATAAGAGACACACACCCTCCGGGGGAAACCGTCAGCAGTTTTATAATTGCAGTGTTAGGACATGTGAGTGAGACTGCATTACAAATGTTAGTATGTGTGTTAGAACATGTTAGGCGAAACCAGGCAGTGAAAACTAATTACTTTAAATGTCTCTTGTGACCTTGTTTCTGCATATTTCTTCATTAAATCTGTCCACTAATTTATGGCTTTCTTTGCATGCTGATTTATGAATTTACTTCAAAAACCTCCTGCTGTCTGTGTCTGAAAGCGCATCACACATTTCTCCATCTGCACAACAGCAGACGCAGCTTTAGCAAACAGTTTTTTCCTCTTCCACCCCTTGCTGTGAATTCCTTACATTCACGAGACCTGAGGGCAACTCCAAATACGTGTGTTCTGCACAAGTGTGTTAAGGTTTCCCTGCTTGCCTTTTTTAACAGCACTCTGTCTGTTAGAAGCAGTGTGCGTGCACCTTTAATTCATAGCCTCTTTTCTTAAAGTGCTGTTAAGAGTGAGTGTAAACATGTATAATGTAGCCGCAGAGCTCCTACTCAGCCATAAATAACATGTGGTAAAAGGTGCCAAGGTTGGAACAGGGATGAAGGTTTTGCTTTTTATATGACTCCCATGTGTAGAAATATGCACATGCATGTGTCAGCCAAGCCACACAAGTACACACACACACAACCTGTACACATATACCTTATTACATAAGACAGTGTGTGTGTGTGTGTGTGCAAGTAAAGGACCCATGCTCTAATTGTAGCTTGTGGCAATGCAGTTTGAAGCAAACACACTTAAATATCATGGCTTATAGTAGGACAACTGTTTCCCAGAACATGTTATAATAACGCTGCCACGTTTTAACCAACAGGAACTATTTGGCTTCATGAACAAAATTCTGACTTTAAATAAAACACATTTTCCTCACAATCATGTGTTATTGACTTGTGACAATCATTACTTTCCCTACACTCTTGTCCTGTATGTGCCCATTCAAAGCCATAAAATATCCACATCAACAAAAATATTGCAATGTCCAAATGTCTTCGGCACCCCAAAGGACAGTTTTTCATTGTTTTATCATCAGATGGAGAACAGTAGCCATGTTTACACAGACACAAGGGCTGGAATATTCCTTTTTAAACAGATTATTCCTGTTAAACAGGAAGAATCTGATACAGTCACATCACAATTTCATTCTGACTGATACAAATAGGTCAAATAGGTCGCAATAGCAGTTGTTCTAATCAGTGTGCAATAAAAATCACATATTCTGAAATCAGGCATCTGTGTTATTACTACATTATCTGTTATGTCAGCTGTACACTCCTTACACAGTGTGTATACCCAGTCAAGTCTGTTTAACAATAACAAGACATGTTGGTCAGTGGAAGGATAATGCGTAACCGGTCAGTATGTGATATAAATACATTGCTTAGAATGTTAAAAAACCATAAGCATAAGCTAAAGACTCAGCTTTTCAGAGAGCCTTTAAACACCTGTCTTAAGTTAGAAAGATTTGTCCAGCTGATGGGCACAAATCTGCACTGAATAAGATGTGTCCAAGATGATATTGTGTAATGACACTGGGATCTTCTAAAGAGACAATTTCAGGGAATGAAGGGGAATAATAATAAGAAAAAAGACTGCACTGCCTCCAGAACTACATGGCGGCACCAGTGTCCAACGGGAGTTATAGCAGTCTGATAAGCACCATGATTCAATTCAATTCAATTTTATTTATATAGCCCAGTATCACAACAAAGTTGCCTCTAAGGGCAGGATGTCCCTACTGTTTCATTTCTTGCTTGTAGAAATTACTAGAATAGAATAGAAAGGTAAGATGGCAATCAATACACACACATTCTCTCTTTTGCAAACGTGTGATCCCTGTCATTGCAGCTCCTGAATTTGTGCACTGGGTGTTACCGACTTAGTCGAAATATTTTGAATCACACGTAACAAAGTTTTCTTATTATTTTCAGTCAAAGTAGGATGATGTGACATACCCTAACATGTTTTAGCTGCTTCCTGAAGCTGCAGGTGGTGCAAACTAGCGGTGACAGCGGTAACCATGTTACATAACTGTCAGTACTAAAACAGTCCTCCTGCTGGTGGTGTGATGCATGCTCATGCACAGCATATACAGACAGATTTCTGCAGACAGAATGTGTGTGTAGCTGCAGAAAGACTGTGGTTACATCATGGCCTTCCATCAAATGGCTCAATTAGTAAATACACGATGCAGACAGAGCTAATATTAACACATGATATAATGAAGATTAGCTGACATCCAACATCTGTGTTTTCAGATCATGAATAATGGATCAGTCTCCTCTTTATTGGTTCATATGGGTTGCTAAGCAGTTATTCTAATTGTCTAGAAAATTACAAAGAAAAACATTTGATCATTAAAAGATGCCTAATTATTGAATTTGATAGAAATATTTTTTTATAAATACATATTTTGTGTTGTGGGTTTTGTGTATCCAGTTTCTGAGAAAATCCATCATTTTTGACAGATCTCAGATTCTCAGTAAAAGCTTAAGGTGGGGATTAGTATGAATCCCTGTCATATTAGCTGTGAATAAATGATTCATAGTAAGAGAAAATGATGCCTAATAAAACCTGTTTACACTACTCCTTTGTGGTCACATCATTCCTAATGTGTGTGTTGTGACATGTCGATCAACAGCAGTGATCAAAGCCTTTCTGCTGGCTCTTTGTCATTCATTTCGGTCACAGAGACCATCAGAGCGTTTTAGCTGTAGAATTACTGGTTCAACTGAATCCAGCTAAGGCCTGCACTTTTCATTTCTAAGGCTCAAACACTGTTGGCAGGAAAGTAGCCATTTATCTGTTCTCGCTCCACAACAGATTGTAGCTGATGAAAGCTTCGTTCAAAGCAGATAAGATGAATAACGTGGAAACCCATATATTCCTAGGGAGTTGGTAAAGCAAGTGAACAAATAAAACCAATTGTACTATGAACAGGAAGCAGAGCGTAGAACAGATTGCATATATATATATATATATATATATACAAAAACTCTTCTCTCACCCACCTTTCCCATCTCCCCTGGGTAGGGCGGGTGGCTGTTCATCTCAAGCTCAGGTTCTCTACCAGAGTCCTGGAAGCTTGAGGGTCCTACGCAGTATCTTAGCTGTTCCTAGGACTTCTCTCTTCTGGTCAGAGATACCTCTTGTGTCCAGTGTCTCCTATTTCATGTTCCAGTAGCCCATTTATTCCTTAGTGTGTGACGCAGACGTTGTTTGACCTGGTGACAGCTGAGCCGGTATGTCAGCTTCATTATTTGTACTCATCATGAGGTGGGTTGGGCAGTAGCACTAAGGACTTGCCCTAAGGATAGCTCAGTTGGTCGTCTGAAACTAGTCATGCTAATGTTCATTTTGGCAAAGAACCTACTGTATACATATATGGTGATGTTTGGGGAAGTAATAGAACTTCTAACTCTTCTTATTCAAAGCTACCACATAAATGAGTTTGTAAAATATCCCCCATAGTTTAGAGGTAAAGTGCAATTTATTCTGCTCAGTAATGCCACTGCAGTATGTGAGCCCTGTTAAAAAATGCTTTGGAAGTCTTTAGGCTGAGTCTGGCGGTCACGCTCCAATCCCAAACTCATGAGGCCCTGGCTTCTCTGGCTCTTAGCCCACTGGCTCTTAGACAGCGAGAGGTGATTTTAATGGAGCAGAACAAATTGGTAAAGAGAGAAATGGTAAAACGAAGAGAAGGAAGAAAAACGACTGATTCGTCTCCTCTACAGTGAGTGCTTACAATGTGAAACATATGTTGACGGTGACATTAGACAAGGACAAAGTGAAATATAGAGAAGTAAATGAAGATTTATACAGTTACTGCCTAATTGTGCCATTATGTAGATACAACAGTGCACCCAAGACCATTCAGTATGGTGTTTTTTTTAACTAAAAAGACTGTGGCCTGCATCAGGTTTCATGACAGCTCTTTTAAATACAACATACACATGACAAAAAGAGGTCAGAGAGACAGGCAAGTTTGTCTGCAAGGTGAGTTTAGGGCTTGGTGCGTTGCCTTTGGGCATTAAAGACGATTGACAGCTGCCTCCTTTGCATGCCGCACTGCCACTTCATTGCTCCTGGCTTCGAACTGCCGCTTTCTTTGGCTTCACTTCTTACCCAGTATGAGAGAGTCAATCATCTGAGGGAAAACTGTCACCTTGCTCAGCCGTTGTTATATTGGATCAGTGAATAGACACAGACATAGTTTGGGTTTTTAGTGATATTTAGATGTCATGCAGGCTTAGACGGATTATGTAAAAGCCAGAACGAAAGAAAAAAAGAAACGGATAACTAAATAGTGAAATAGCTGAACAATGGCTTACTTCTTTCTTACACTTTTTCTAATGTAAATTAAAGATTTGACAATGGGGTTACTGTCTCAAGTCCAATTTAGTCAATGATGTTTAGATAAGCCTAACTAGCCTGATTCAACAGAGCCAATAGTTTATTTTTCTCCTAACAACTAAACCTTAACTACGTGAAGGTTGAAAGTGTTAGCTCATTTGGCTAAACACATAAACTCACATGCTGCTTAGATCAATCCACAATCCTGCCTAATGTTTGAAGTAGTTTTGTTGGAACAAGCAATTTGGAGCTTTTACATATAAGGCTGGTTGTTGCAGTTCCTGGAAATGTGTCGGAACGTTATCCTCTCAGGCAGTTTCCTGTTTTATAACTGCATGGTATATAAACAGCAAGACGGAGCCACGTCTTTTATTGAGATCATTTTGTGTAAAAACAAACACTAAACAAGCTTTGGCTACCGTGATAATTTTTTTTAATAATAAACCTATGGATTAGAGCTTAACTCTTGCAGTGAAACTTTGATAAAGAATGTAACTGTTGGATCAGAGACCATATAGGACCATATAGGATTACTCCCAATGACTGGAATCTCACTGCAGAACTGGAAGCATTTACAAAAATGCACACATTCCTGTCAGCTAGTGACTCCACACTAAATGAGGTACTTTACATCCCTCCACTGGATGTCAATGCCTATTTACTGCCTCCGGAGTCCAAAAAGGCCCGATAGGACTCCTACTTCAGTTTGACGGCATTCCTCACTGCAGGTGTCTACCAGTGAGTTCTGGGATTAACACCATGACAGGCACCGATGACCTTACAACCCCAGCTCCGGCTGGGCGCCTCAACAACAGAGCAGACGCCTCACTCGGAACACGACTGAAGCTCTGCTGGAGGTGGGAGTTGAAGCTCTTTCTGACAGGGGACTCTGCTAGACGTTCCCAGCAAACCCTGATGACACGTTTGGGCCTGCCAGGCCTGACCAGCATCCTCCCCCACCATCTGAGCCAACTCACCACCAGGTGGTGACCGGTCAACAGCTCCGCCCCTCTCTTCACCCTCTACTTGCACACAAAAAAGGATAATATAGTGTAAATAAGACAAAAGCAATGTGATCCCCTTTTATAATTACAACAGACTTTGTTTATCTTGTAAACTTAATCAGAAGATTGCAACCATGGAACCAGGTAGTGGAACTTACACTAACATCATGTGTTGCTTCTTACTTTACCACTGAGTGCATATGTTGGTATGAGTACTACATAGGACCACGTGTATCAACCTTTATTTGAATGTTAATTATGAAAATGGGTTGATAAACATAGAAACTCCCATCTTTATTTACTCATCATCATTTCTCAAATATTTCTACTGACAATGCTCGAACCGATTTAGTGTTTTCTTTCCAATGAGTTTTTGGGGTTTCTGAGATTAACCAATCCTACTGCACTGTAAAAGTAGATTTATACTCCTTATGTACATCTTATGCACAAATCTTTCCAAGAATGTTGCCATAATTATTAGGTCAATCTATCCCCTGGTGGGCAGTGCTGAGTTCAGCATTCAATGCTTACAGATGTCGGTTTTGGATGCTGGTTGGTGGCAGTAATGCACCGCAACATTTTCCTTTTTATTTTTATTCTTACTGTGTTTGTCTTTTCTAATCTGTAAAGTTGTTCCATTCATTTGGGATGGACAGTGCTACATGGATAAAATTAGATTAATTTGAAAACAGGAGTTTCAAGATCAGAAACTTTATTACCATTGTCATAGAAGATGCAACAGTGTCTACTAAAAGAAACGTATCCACCTCACCTCAACTTACTACACAATAAATATACACCAGGAGTTGGACACATTAGGACTAGATACCACCCAAGCAAGCTGACACCTCATGGGCATACACAGACTTGTAATATGCTTGTAGCAAACAGAAAACTAGATAGCATGTCTCTGCTTACCTGAATGTCTCTCTCTGGTTGTATTTTTTATCCTCTCTGTTATATAAATTTGAAAAAGATAGTTGAGTAGTTGATTGATAGTTGATTAATTATTCTGACTGGTTGTGAAGATGTGCAAGTGGAGCGTATACCTAACAGAGTGTGATGAAGGGTGAGTTGGAGTTTACACTGTTTGGTTCTGCTTTTGTATTTCATCCCTTAAAGATTAAGATGATATACTTTATTACAATACTCTCTTGTTTTTTGTAAATGTGGGTCAGTCACCACTTCATGTTAAGAACATAATACTTTTGGAGTCATTAACACAAACTCAAGAGTTTTGCACTGCAACAAGCTTAGTTTGTGATTTAGAATGTCTTTAAGCTTTTATTATCAGGGTTACAGTCACATGGTCCTTTAAAGCTCACAGCCATGCGTTTAGAAGCCAGTGTGGTACTTTAACATAAAACAATGTGTGTTGCATGCAAATGCCTGCCAAGAAGATCACACACTACTGATTAGGATTAGCAGAAAAAATCTCTGCATTTCCAACTTTGAGCATGTTAAATCTTTTGTCAGTGGTGGAGATGCAGCGAGCATCAGCTGATGCAGCATGCATCTTTATTGTACTGACAGAAGGCTACATATAACTCTGTTTGATGCCAATTAATTTGAATAAAAACATTTGCATTCAGAAGGATTAAAATCTGGAAAAACGCCCATTACAGTTTGTAACTGCACAATATGAGCAGACACAAAGTGTTTATGAATAACTGTCATTACCAGGAAAGAAAGAAAAGCCTTGCACTTCACTACAGGTCCTGTGTTTAACCAGCTGCAATATGTTTGTTAAAAAAGACCTGTTATTTCAAAAAGCATAGCACATTTAAAAAAGCTTTTTTAATCTGTCAACAATAAAAAAATATCCAAAATTATTAAAAAAGAAAAAGGAAAAAGAAAATGAATCTGATCTGTGAGGTTCTCAGTATGAGAAACATACAAAGATTAAATTATATTACAGGAAGGAAACAACGGCAAAAATCTAAGATAAAGTATATAAAATGTTATGTGATAACAGTTCATGTTTTGAGCAATACCTGCTTATAAGCATCAGACACTCATTGTAGCAGAGGTGGAAGGAGCATCATGTCTTGGACTTGCTTTGCTACCTCAAAGCCTAAAAAGTTGTTCAAACAAAATGGTATGAAGAAAATTTGCTCATGTCATTACAGCAGTGACTAACCTTAACATAGTTCTGCTGCAAAGTTTTAAAACACACACACACACACACACACAAAAACCATGAATTGAAAAGAAAGAAAATGTGTCGTCTTTTAGAGTTCTGTCTGTAATTCAGCTGAAACTGAGAGTATTGAAGGGGTTGTTTCTGTCCACTCAGCCCAGAAAACCTGATGAACCGAAGCATTAGAGCCAACAAATGCTACAAAACACACACACACACACAGCAGGCTGTTTCTGGCAAAAGCTAGGTTTCATATGTTAAATGCAGATATTTTACACAGACACGTGTCAAATACTCGTAAATTGCTAAGACCTTGTTTGTAGATTTTTGGACCCTGATTTGGGTCAAGAGGAAGCCAAACATGATTTATGGATTGGATCAAGTATTACAGCATTAAATAAAGTTTCTTATTCATTATTGCTTGCTCCTGGTGCTTGCTAGAAAGCCTTTAAACATCAAATATTGCTCCATAAAGAGTTTTCCAAACACATCTTCAGTGGGCAGCTTACACACCTGGTTTAATGATGGTTCACCTGAAGGTCAGCTACATGCTTCACAGTATCAGCTAGCTGAATGTCCAGACTTAAACAACACCCCAGACTTTTTAGAGGCTGTTGTTTCACAAACTGGCTTAGGAAATGTGACATTGCAAGAAGTTTACTGCAACTAAATAATTAGTTAAACACGTGACATAAACAGTGTGGCTGTGAATAAGCTGTAAAATCAAACAAACAGTCTGAACAGCTCTTCAGTTATTCAAGTACATTTAAATATGTTTGTGAAAGCTTAAAAACATTGAGGTCTTTGATGCATGTTTACCACATTACTTTTTATTTAAAGCTTAACTAGGCTTTCTATGAAAACAGTATATTTACATGGATTAAATATAAACTAAACTACAAGGTGTTTTTCTTTTTCTCACCAAAAGTCAGAAAACTTTAGGCTTCATTTATTATTTTTTAATTCAATTGTCATTTGAATTACAGCTCTACTGGTGTGGCAACCTTTACCATTTTCTAGGTTTTCTAAACCTTAAACTCCTGTCTGATTGTGAATTCATGGTAATCTGTTTTAAAACACTTTTTTAAATTGGGTAATTCATGTCGCTGTTTTATGGTTTCTCATATTCTCATAGGTCAGCCATGCTTTGTGCAATCATTACATCCATCCAGTATGTAGGTATTTGGTGTCCATTAACGGTAATTTAAGGAACCTGCACGTTTTTAGTTTGCTTCTTTCAAGAAAGAATGACTAATGGACATCAACAGAAAAGCAAGCTTCATTGCTGAACACGAGGAACCAGAGAATAGTTTAGATCCAGATGTGTTGAATTAAATCCTTCTGCTGCATCCCACAGTGCCCCTGAGACTGAATTGGCTCATAAATCGACATGATCTATGTCCAGTTGAAACGGTGAAATGCAGCTTTTTGTTTGTGTTTAGTTTTGTTTTCTGTGAGCTGCTACTTCCTTGTAAGCTGCCACTTCTGTGCTTTCATGATGACTCAGCAAACATCCATGCTAAGTTTAAAGTGTCGTGGAGAAGAGGTGACTAAGATGTGGAGACAGAAAAATCATTCTGGATGGAGGAAGGACAGAGAATAGAGATATAATTTCTAGGCAAATTTGACATGTGGTATAAATCTTATGACATAACCTCACGTGGTTCCGATCTGTTTCTTATGCAACTTTCCGGGAAACTAGTTTTCTTTTTTGCATTCTGGGTTACAGATGGATAAAACATACAAGTTGACAATTTGATTTGAATAAGTTGCCTTAATAGCTCTTAAAATGAAAGTGTGTCACTAAATTTCCCCTCTTATTTGTTCTTTACATGTTGAAATAAAAAAATCTAGTAATTTACTATCAACTTTTGAGTTTTACTCGACTAAATTATCTATTTTTTTGTTTGTTTTTATTTTATTTTTCCTGTTTTCATTTATGTTTTGGATTATCTGTCAGAAAGAAGTCAGCTGTTTAGCTCCTTTTGTGTTTTAATTTCACTACATTTTCCCATTTTATCATTTGGTGCTATACGTTTTGTTTTTAGCTGTGGGATTTAAAACAACTAAAAACTTTATTAAATATCTAAATATGTTCTTAAATGTTGTCACAGCTCAGCTGCAGTTCTATATTTGTGTAAGTTGAGCTTGTGTGACTTAAAGTGTGCAACAGATAAAATTAAACAAATAAAAATGAATATTGTTGATGTTTCCATCATAATCCACAGTTAATGTATCACTAAACTTACAATATAATCATCTATGACTGATATAAGAGCCAACATTGCTGGTTTTAGATAGGACCTAGACAGATTTATACTCTAAGACAGCTAGGTTTTAGTGAGGTTGTTTAAGGCTCAGTCATTTCAAATTGGTGTTAAAGTTTGGTTTTCACTTCCAAGTTGAAGTTTAGGGTATATAGAACAATTTGAGTCCGAGTGTCAAACACACAGATAAAAAATGGCCTCTGGGGGGCGCTGTAAAATATGTAAACTGCTACAACTTTTGATTAGATTATCCAATTTTAACATATGAGA
>JBAMHV010000014.1:21587480-21597616 GCA_037177535.1 Pseudomugil gertrudae
TCTACATCACTCACATGTATGGAAGGAAAGATGACAACAGACCCCAGGTTAAAAAAAAGCGAAGTTCTCCTTTAATCTGAAATGGTTAAACTTATAGATGTAAAGTAAAAATGGCTAACCCAAAGGTGTTTATACCCTAATTCTATAGAGCCATAGCTAGTGCTGTTCACTTGGTTTTCTTGGCTTTTAAATTCTATGAATGAATGAATGAATTCTATTAAATGTCTGGACTCTGTGTTGATTAAGTGCTGAAGTTTTTATTCAAACAAACACAAAGTCCAGTATATTAGCATATGGCAGTACGTTAGCTCATGTTTCCAGGATAAAGAGTGACTGCACATATGGTCCTAGCTGTAATCCATGGAGGATGCAGATACACACATTACACCCTAAAGCTGTGCAAGATCAACTGCAAGCTGGAACATGATAGAAATGTCCAGCAATCAAACTGGGTCTGAGCTCAACTTTCAGACAGAAAATGCTTTAATCAAACAGCCTGGTAGTTCTTTTTCCACAGTGACATTGGCTGTCCAGTTCTTTTATTAGCTCCCTGCATCTTTTACATTCATTGCTTCTCTGGGTTCTGTATCTGAACATCTTAAATGATACTTAGCTCTGCACACTACAGCTTTCAGGGATTGAGCAAGGTCAGTGAGTTCATAGCTGCAAGGGTGGAGGGCACTTCTGTTGATTATTTGAGTGTTTTCACTTTGAATTGTGGTTGTTACACTCTGAGTCCTCCAGGCAGCTTGGCGTGGCAGCTGCACAACAAATAGTATATATGTACATGTGTGGGTCCTGTGGGAAGCACATATGTGGGCTTTGTTCCAGCTTGTTCTTGAACTCAGTTCTGCTGAGAGGGTGGGGCAGTTAGGTTGGTTACAAACTTGGAAAATTACACTAAAAAAGATTATTGCAAGTTTCATACTGTTCACAATCTCGTATGATCCAGCTTTTTTCTAGCTATTTATTCATTCATACCAGTTTGTGTAAAGTTCTGATTGTTAATTGTAAAAATTAATTTAAGGAAATATTCACTGACAAAAGAAAGAGTTTTTGTCCAAACTGTTAAGCAAATACAGAAAAACAACTTCCAAAATACGACAATTCTTAATTCAATAACCTAGAATAGTTGATTTCTGTGCACAAGTAAAATGAAGAATAGTGGTTTTCTGTTCAGATTAATGCATCATGCAGAAATGAACTGTGAAAATAGTTTTAAGCACTCTTCTTTGCCTCTTTAGAGCTCCATGTACTTAATGCAACTCTGTCATAGTGTACACTGTGTTATTGTAACGCTGAGTGGATCAACTGGGAAGGACAACAAGCCATGGTCCAGATGACAGATGCGGAGTAGACACACGCTGCAGTGTTTCCAGACCAACTGCTCTGCATAAACCTGAGAGTCTCTATGAAGATCTGTGTTACATCTATGCATCCTAAACTCCATTTCAGCTTTACCATAAACTATACCAAAAGAAGGGGGTGTTGGGTGGGAGGTGTTCAAATAGCTAAACAGAGAAAAACAGCTTGACAAAGGAAGAAATATAACTGAGTTACATGTGGGAAAAATAACTCCTCTCTACTTCAGAGAGCCAACACACAGATCTAGTCTAGGGTTACAGATGTAGCTGACTCAACAGTTCATGTCCATTTCCTGGCTCGGTAGGAGGAGGGGTGGGGGGTGGGGGGGCAGTAAATTGCTACTGTCACAAAAGGACTATGGGGGTTCTGGATTGACGAGGGGATATTATGTTTCTGAGTTCCTTAAAGGAATATGGGATTGACTATGATGCAATAAGCCATCAATGCAAGTGTTTGATAAAAAGAAACGATACAAAAAAGATGATGCAATTTCCACCCATACATGCGTGCAGTTAGCTAAAAAGCAAAGTACACAGACAGAGGGAACACCTGCATATGTGAGTTATAGTTTCCCAAAAGCTAGCACTATACAAACAGCATGGCCAACGTACCGCTTTACAGGTACAGTGAGTGTTTTCAGTCTGTTTACAGCTGCTTTACAGACAAATGCAAAACTGTGTGCACATGCTGCAAGTCACAAACAGACCCTGAATAAGTCTGAGAATGATGGATCATGAGCTGAGTTAACAGAAATGTAACTAATCTGGACAAAGCCAGTAAATTATGTAGCAAGGTTTTCTTTCTGCCGATTCATCCCTTCATGCTCCCCCTCGCTGTGTTTCATGTTTTCACAGAGAAGGGACATTTAAGTCGCAATCTGCAAGATTATCCTCTGAGATTCTGTGAAATACGTGCGTCAGCCAAAATGACAACAAAACAACCAGTAAGACAGTGATGACTGGATTGTAACTGTTGAGGCTTTCCATTAAGCACCTAGCAGGTTAGCAAACTCAATATCAGAACACAGTAATACCAATAATAAAAAGAACAATGTAATAAAGCTGACAGTTCTCATGTAGAGATGTTCCATTGTTGTTATTGATGTTTGTTTGCACTGAACCAATCACAGCTGAATGTTCACCCAGTCTTGGATTTCACACCAGATATTTGCTGTTTATCTTTAGCTTTTATCTTTCACCGCTTCACATGCTCTGTAAAGTTTTAGGATTACAGTGTCTTCTCTGCTGCTATTGTTTTCCTTAGATGCGTTACTCAAGTTCCAGAAAGATTTTGAATGTTTTAATCTCATCCCTGCTTTAAAGGCGGCCATATTTGACAGACTACCTTTAACAGCATCATATTCTCTTCTCCAAGATGTGAAAAAAAGCAGAAAAAACTGAAAGTGCTCAATCTGAAAGCGTTGAAATGGCTGCAGGTGCACTTCAGCCTCCTTGCAAGTGGTGCAGGAGACCATCACCACTGATCAATAAGGCACAGGGTGTTCCAGTTCACTCCTTCTAGTACGTACACAAACATGTGTACAAGCCCATATGTATTACTTCCTTTTATTATAAAGATTTAGCTTTTCATACAGTTTCTTATCATTAGCTTGAGTAATCATACTTAGCCCTAATTTAACCCTGCACCTCCAAACACAAACACAAACACATACAAGACCCTTTATGCATCCTTGGGCAACGGCTAAACATATAGAGGTGGAATTCATTGACCAGCAGGTCAAAAGCTGGTTTTTGTACTTTAGACCAAAGAGCTCGAACATGATGCTTTTTGTTGTTTTGTTTTTTTTAGATGGAGACAATGATTAAAGAACAGAAAACAAGAAATGTGACTAGAAAAATTATATTTAAAGACTTATAGATACATAACTTCATTGTCAAGTGTGCAAAAAAAGTGATATTTGATTCTTTAACGATGTGTGTAATTTTGTGGCATGAATGTTAAATGGCTTTAGACAGAGAGCAAACAGGTGAAATGACTAACAGGGGCCAAAGTCTACTCGCAGATTACTTCAAAGGTGCACTATCTAATCTGCAATTTTACCATGGTTCAAAAACACACAGATAGCAGGGAGAGAGCCAACTAGTGGAACAGAACAAATTATAAGAGCATAGCTTGGATGCAAGCTGAGCTTCCTGATCCATCTTATTGCATGTTTAACACACATCCATACATTCATTTCCAGTATATTCAAATCTGTATATTTGTCTCTTTTAAACAAATTTATGGCATCAAAGATTATCACAAGTAAGGGGCTCATGTTACATTACATCCTGTTTCTCTGAAAAGGATGAAAAGCTTCCAGAAGAGAAGATAAAACTGTTTCATTCAGCTGCACTACTTAGATAAAAATGTCCAGGGTGTTGCTTCTTATCCGATACAATGCAATGATAAAGAGCACTGTTTACTGAATATCAAACCAGTATAGAGCATATTGAAAACAGCTGTAGAAGCCAATGCCTGACTGGATAAACACAGAGCACTTTATGGTGCTGGTACATTTAACATAATTAAACCTCTTTCCCCTCCTGGGTGAAGATCAGCATCTCTGTTGGATCAATGTTAAACTGAACTAATTGATCTAAAATAAAAGTTTGGTTCTGCTCACCTCCATCCACAGCCGGGCCAAGTACAGGCAAATGGTTTCTCCCCCGTGTGCCTCCTCAGATGTGCTTTAAGGTGGCTGCTTTTGGTGTACATTTTATTGCAGCCAGGAAAGGAGCACTTGTGCATTTTAATAAGGTCTGCTACAGCACTCTTCTGGTACCTCTGACCACCAGCGAGGACCCCTGTGGCTGAACCTCCACCTAGACTGCCTTCTCCAATCCCACTGGGTTTAGCTGCGATAGGCACTGGGGCGATCCGGACAAATTTGGATGCAGCGGGGCCTCCAGTTTTGTTTGCACTTGTAGCCCCCAAGGATAGCAACTGAGGCACCAATGCAAAGGTCTGCCCCTGGATGTTGACCAAGAGCTGGGCGATTTTGATATCTGATGGTGCTTGGCTTGGCTGGGAATGGGTTTTCTGGGATTGATGGGTGGCAGCATCTGTTATGGCACTGGGGTTTGGTTCTTGTTTGATCTGTATGGGCTGGATTTGTAGGATGACAGGCACGCTGGAGGTGGTGCTGGCACTTTCTAAAGAACCAGCTGATGATCCGCAGTCTTCCTGTTTGATCCCATCGATGTGACTGTTAGTAGTAGCAGCTACACAGTTAGCATCCACAGCTGATGATGGGCTGTCTGTGTCTAAAGTGTGTGGTGAGTGTTTGGTCTCTAAATAGGAGAGAGGAGAATGAGCTACAGGCACAGTCTGATCTGAGTTCTGTGATGCTGATTTGAGTTCTCCCACTAATATTCTCAAACCCTCTGCCTCAGCATCGTCAGAGGTCGACATCGGAGGTGACATTGCCTCCTCGCTCCCATCCTCTTCTTTCTCCATTGCTGCCACCATGTTTTCCTCTAAGAACTCCTCAATCTCCTCCAGAGTGGGCTGAAAGATGAGAGCTTCAGGGTCCTGCAACTCATCGAGGAAGACTGGGAACTCAAAGCAGTCTTCCTTTGTGTGCTGCTGCAGGAGACCCAAACGTTGCTCCTTCTTGGACTCCCACACCAGGCCCATGGGCAAAACTGAGGCAGTAGGAGATGAGGAGGTAGAAGATGCTGGGGATGAAGGACAAAGAGAGGAAGAGAGAGAGCTGGTGCTGCCGCTAGAACTTAATGAGGTGTTGAGGGAGGCCTGCGAGAGCAGGAGGTCCAACAGACTGTCTTGATCACCTCCCCCTGATGGGATGCAACACCCACCGCTCCTGCTGCTCCTGCTTTCGTAGCCAGAGCGAAAGATGATCTGTGATGTTGGTGATGTAGACTCAGGGCTGGAACAGAGGGAAGAGCGAGGACTGGAAGAGTTGCTGAGGTCATCCTCAGAGAGACAAGGTGGAGAAGAGAGAGCTACCCCTTGGTAAGGGTGGTTCTGGTAGGTGCACGCATCGGTTACCATGATGTCTGAAATGCCACCATTGGTATGATGACTGGTGCAGCTGTAGTCAGACCCTGGGGAGCCGGTGTAATACAGGAAGGTCTCCTCACCAAGCGGCAGGTGATCCACCATTCCTGTGCGGATGAATGGCAGCTGACTCTGCTGTGCTCTGAAGATCAAGCCGTCAATGAAAATGTCCTTTGTGTTCCTGCCAAAGAGACTTTATTCAGTTTGCAAATAGAAGAAATTCAATTCCAAACTACAGAAATACACCATAAGGTGTAAAAAACATCACATTTTAACATGCAAGATTGATTTATTCTGTCTGACTGAGCTGAGAGAAGCACTCCAGCTGCAAACAGGACAAGGCTTCAGACATGTCTGCTCTAGTTGAACGTGGGTGATCATCAAATCATGAAACCTGCAGCTTGACAACACAGGTTCACTCTGGTCAGTTTGACCTGAACTCTGTGGTTAATATTTTACATGCCGGTACCGAATATATCCACAAGAATAGAATAAAGGTGCACATTGATTAAAAATGACCGTGCATATTTGGTTCCTATGAAGAACCTGCTGCTGGTTTAAGGGCTCTGCAACTTATGGCTTCAAAAGGAAAGTTAACCTTGTGTGAGGGAGGAAGAATTTGAACTCTGTCTCTCTCTCTCTCTCTTTGAATGTGTCCTGTCTGTGTGTGTGTGTGTGTGTGTGTGTGTAGACAGTGCAGCTGCTGGTTCAGACTTCAAGCTGACCATAAGGAATCAGGGGTTCCCATTTCTCAACACTCCTAAAATTAAAGCCACATCGTTATTTAATGGTGTGTTTCTATTTATCTCCCCCTTGTGGTCCTTAATTCAGCTTCTGCAGTGCCACAAAGGTAGTTATATGTTTTTTAGATTAAAGACAAGACAGAATCTAAAATACTTTTTGCTGGATAACAAAAGGTTTAAAAGCCATTCAGAGCCAGATGAAGAGTATCGCAGTGAAATGAGTAGAGGATTTAGTCTCTATTATCGTCCATCAAACAGCTCACAGACAGTGCACCAATATACACATAAAGTGCAGCTTTATTTGTATAGCGCCACTTCACAACAATGTCATCTCAGGGCACTCTGCAGAAACATCACCACAGTTGCATTTATATGGATTAAATGCCAGACAACAACAAATGGCTTTAGAGGAAATGAATGGTTCATGATGATTAACCAAACACTAAAATCCCCTTTAAAACCTTAAAAGTACATGTGTAGGGACAAATTGACTGTAGCCCTCTTCTGAAAGGCCGTTAGAGAGAGAGAGAGAGAGAGAGAGAGAGAGAGAGAGAGAGAGAGAGCGAGAGAGAGAGAGAGAGAGAGAGAGAGAGAGATAGAGGGAGAAATGCAGCCAGCATGGGGACCTCCAGGGGTCCTAAAAGATTCCAGGTGTTTCCAGTAAAATTAATTGTTCACTTTCATCACAATCAGCTTTGATTAAAGTTGTATTAAACACAAAAAAGCAGCAGGGAATTGCTCCTCATTCTCAGTAGTGGTCTACTAAAACCTACTAAAGTGATATGAAAATATTTGGGGGTAACATCATATGACACGAAGGGGGCTGGAGGTCTGTAGCAGCGGAAACTACTTCATGGGGGGGTAGTGGGGGGGTTTTAGAGGAGAGCTTTCGGACACTGCTCGAGCCAAAGCCTGAAGTCATTTGTCCTGCAGTAACCCTGCAGCAGCGAAACATCAAAAAGGCTTTGACAGCATGATGTTCTCTTCATCAACGTTGCACGAAGAGGAGGTTTTCTCGGTATCTGTGGCATGCCTCAGGCTGCGGGACTGACAGCAAGAACTACTACGATTTACATGACTTGCAAAACTACAGCGACTCACCGCTGAGAGTTTAACAGTATGTCTACAAACTAATTATAAATGCATAAAGCACAAGCGTGCATATGGTGTGAAAGGTATTTGCTTTAACAACGGGGTTTCTCCCCACTGAGGAAAACAATCCCAGATTAAAAATAAACATAAAATAAACATGCTCACCTGTAAAAGAGAGGAGACCAAATCCGCTTCTGTCCTGGACGTTAGTTTGATGCGTAATAGCGCGCAAAGGCAACACAACTCCACTGCAAGGGTTTTGCACAGACTTACTACTCTCTCTCTCTCTTCCCTTTCTCTCTTCCCTTTCTCTCTTCCTTTTCTCTCTCACTAGAGGGTTGGGAGATCGCCTAACAGTCACATGATCTCACCGGGTACGTTAGACCCGTCAAATCAGGAGGTCGGCTCCTGAAGGCTCGTCCGCTCTGCGCGTCATAATTGGCTCTGAGTGACGTGAGGCCGGTCTTGGGAGTTTGGCTTCAGGAGAAGAAGGTGTGATTAAAAAGAGGACGGAGGATGTGTGTGCAAGTCCCGATCATAAATCACTTCCATACCCCTGTTTTAGCGCTAGAAGCTTTGTGCTGCTTACATATTTGGTGTGTTTTACTCAGCATTTTTCTGCCATAAAATGATTTGTGGATACAGTTTCTCTCTTTTCTGTTTCATTCATTTGTGTAGATACATCTTCATCATTAAAATTGGCTTGGTTACGCTTAACCACACACAGTTATCATAACTAATTATCATACTATTTAAAGGTTTAAATGTAACATTTTATACCTGGGGAAGTGCACAGGTATCTGCTAAAACACAAACTGAACCTTTGCCTGTTGCAGAGGACCATATCTGAATAAGTGGCTGAGTGACTTAGTGAATGAGGGAGTCATTGAGAAGGTAAGTGAGTGTGTTTACTCACTGCCTAATAACACCAGTAACAGAAGTTTTGCTTTCACTCCAGCTGAGCAGACCTCATATAAACACTTCCATGGGTTGAAGTAACTTCACTGGCTCCAGCTTAATTTGATTTGCCTGCACAGATTAGATTACCTTTCAGCATGTTTGGATAAATGATCCACTTTCAGTCTGCTTGTAAACATTAGTAGTGTTTCACTCTGTACTTGTTTACAGCAGAGTCTGTGAATATCATGCATTGTAAAAGGATACACACTGTCACTCTGAAGAGGTCTATTGTGAGGTGAACACTTTAAGAAAACCTTTACTGCTAACCCAGCTACTTCCAACTTTAGTGCATCACATTTGCCTCAGAATTTGGGAATTGTAGTGCAACACATCTTAAATTAAGTTTATTTATAAAGGCATTTAAAACACCGACAGCTGAAACAAAGTGCCAAAGCAAAAAAAGGAAAAGAAAGCAATTAACAGGGAAATTAAAATTAAATTGTTGTTGTTTTAAATAACCAAAAATGATGAACATGTTTAAATAAATAGATAAAAAACAAATAAAACTAATAAATAAAATAAACTGTAGGCCTCTAAAACAGAAACCGTTTCATGGCGAGTTGAAAGCCAAAGAAGATGAGTTTTATAAGGGGACAACAAGGAAGCTAATCTAATGTAGCTTGGATAGCGCAGTTTCAGAGTGGCAACTGAAAAGATCTGCTCCGTCTGACGGTTAGTTTGGACCTCAGTACATCCAGGAGGAGCAGGCCCAAGGTACCAAACAGAAATGTAGGAGTGGAGTATAGCTGAGGCAAGGAGGACCAAGACCATTTAAAGATTTAAAATCAAATAAAAAAGTCTTAATAAAGAATTCTCAGTTGCACTTGCAGCCAGTGGAGACAAGCCAGGATGGGGATTGTGTGCTCCCTCTTACTCTCCCAGTTAGGAGGTCTGCGTCTGCATTTTGCACCAACTGGAAACGTACAAGGACTGCTTAAGTCTAAGTGCATTTCAGTAATCTAGCTGAGGTGTAACGACGGCATGGATTGTTGTTTCATCTACAAATGACTTTGGCTGAACATGGACACTTTTATTAAGATCTTAGAAATCAAAGGCAGCCTAAAGATCGGCCTAAAGAAGGCCAGCATGCTACTATCACGGCCAGGTTTTTTTAAGGTAGGTCTGGACCTCAGCATGTTTAAAAGTAAACAGACAAACTTGATATGAAACACTGACATTGATAAGGATCAGAACTACCAACCTGGTACTGGAAAAACATTTTTCAGGAAAGCAGGAGAGACAGCATCATTGGAAGACCCTGACAGCTTAGTATGGCCAATCGGATCAAGCTTACACACTGTGGGGCATTGAAAACAGTGTCAGTGATGAAGATGATGAGGATGTCTGAGTTGACTGTGTCCCAGCTCCTGCTTTTATGGTCCTAACCTATGAAACAGCCTGCTGGAGGGCCTGAAGGCAGCTGGCAGTGTGGTAAATTTTTTAGTAATGCTTTAAGTGATTATTATTTCACACCACAATTTCATAATCTTATAATATACATTATTTAAATGTATTTGAGTGTTTTTTACTTTAATTAATTTTTTAGGGTATTTTGTCATAGTTTATTCTGTTTTATTTACATTTTTAACACTATTTCAGTTCTTATATTAGTTTTTTCTGAAGTGAATGATGAGGCTGCGAAAGCCTGCATGCCGAGAGTGTATGGGAGTGTGTGTGTGTGTGTGTGTGTTTTGTAGCGATGTGCAGGTATAGCTAAATGTATTTTATAACTGTTTGTGTTTTTTTAAACGTTTTTATTTTAAAGCACTTTGAGTTGCATTTTGTGTATGATGAAGTTCTCTATAAATAAAGTTTTATTTAATTTGAAATGTTTGCACTTCCTTAAATGTGAATGTAAATTGTGAAACTTCCTGACTGTTGCATATGGTGCCGCCAGGTGGCGGACGGGAGGGAGAAAAGAGGGGAAGAGGTAGAAGAAGAGTGAAGGAGGAA
>JBAMHV010000014.1:21599520-21617742 GCA_037177535.1 Pseudomugil gertrudae
AGAGGGGAAGAGGTAGAAGAAGAGTGAAGGAGGAAGGAGAAGCCTGAAATAAAGTTCAAGACGAAGTCAAGCCTTTCTGTTTCCATTTATACAACATAACACTGACATTAACAAAGTCTTGCAGTGAGTTAGCAGGAATCAGCAAGAGTGAACACATAAAACCCTTACAAAACTGTAATATAATCAGCACAGTGAAAAATATTAGTGGCATCCATCCTGCTGTGAAGAAAGAACGGACCTGATCTGTTTCTGCTGCCTGTTCTTGTCTTCTGGAGATCTTGTCTCAACCAGGTACAATAAAAGTTGTGTTTTATAAAGTGTTACAAAGTTTGCAAAGTGAATATAAGTGAATGTAAGAAGACGAACTCAGGAGACATTTTATTCACGTGTCTTTATAACTTCATCATAACTTTGTAAACTGGTTCATTTGGCTCAAACTTACTGGGTTTGCTGGGTCTCTTTACTTTATATAGAACCTCATTAAGATGAAAGCGTTTCAGCTTACCACAGCTAACATCACCATCGTCATCATCATCCATCGCAGCTGGTGAAGATCCTGCTGTGGCGAACATGTCAATCAAATTTGGACATTTGTGGTGATTTTTTATTTAAACTACACAGTTTGTCCGTATCTTCCCCCATTTCTCTGTTCGGTTCTGTCAGCTTGCTGCATCCACTGGTACAGAACCAAAATGGGTTTAAGCATCTGATTGGTTCATCCTGGTGTCAGTTCAGAAAAAAAGGATTGCAAATGAGCGTGTTTTTGGCTGGTGGTTGGTAAAGAAAGTTTTGTGCTGATAATTTGGATTAATGATTACACAGCGAAATGAGGGAGGTGTTTGAAACTTAGAGTTAGTCGGACCACCAGGAAAGTATGCCTGACGGCCAGTCCAGCCCTGGCTGTCCCTGTAAATAACTTTATGTTACTACGTTTATTTTAGCTTTGATTTAATGTTGCGTTCAAGGAGAATAAAAAAGCTTAGAGTTATAATTCAGTAACAGAAACTGATGAACTCCACAGTGGTTCTTTCATTTGCCCAACACGTTAACTGGTTTCTGCTGCTCCATTCAAACTCACAAACACCTACTCATATGCAAATTATGTAAGCCCCAGATGGAGATAATAAATCAAAATGATTTATTTCCACTGGTAACACTTTGATTGTGCCAAGATGGAAATGGGGAAAATACTTTCTTCAGTGACTGATGATACCCTCAACAAAGCTGCTATTATCAGTGAAGAAGCTCTGGAAACAGGTATGATCAGCTGTTTCTGAGTCAGTGTGAAGCTAAAGCTCAGCCTTGCAGTTATAAGGACAATGATTTACATCCACATCAAACTTATTCTTCAGTGGCCAAACAAATACACCTAATTTCCTCCATTTATAGATTAATAATCTTACTGACAAACTTACTGCATAGTAGTTAAACCACATATGGACCTTTAAACACATGTTCTTGCAAAATATTAGTAAATTCCACATAAGATGGGCGTCATTGAGACCTTTAGTTTGAGATTTAAATCTGTTCGTCTCTATTTTTTAACCCCTTCTTAACAGTTTGTTGCCAAAGGTTGAGCATTCCCACTGTAACCAGCTTAAGCCTCATCAGCTGACCAACAGATCCCTCAGCTTTAAACTCAGCCATGTAAACAGCAAGCTGTGGAAGTTCACTGGGTGATCAGAGCAAGCTCTTACCTCACATGATACTCACCAGACACTTACAGTATAAAAACATACAAAACAAATGTGTTTTCTTTGGTTTAGTTATTTTCATGAGTTGATGGAAGTTAATAAATCCAACTAGTGCAGCTGATGTTGGGGGAAAACAAAACACCATTGATCCAACTGTGGTAATGTTTAGCTTTTCACCTTGTGGCTTTTCCAAGAAGAGATTTTTTTTGGATCGACCTTTTGCCTGAAGTTGCTTCTTTCTTTAACAGCTCAGCACACACACAGATGTCTATTTTCAGAATCTCATGAGACAGATGCAGTAAAAACCGTATCATGAAATGTTTATTTAAAAAACTGGTGGAACAAGGATTACCTCTGAGAATTATGCAATAACCTTTTGATAAAACTGTAAAAAAGCGTAACCTTCCACCATTCATTCTGTACACAGCTTACTTGGCTTTTAGTTACACCGACAAGTCTCATCCTGCTTCATAGAATAGCTGTATATTCTACTCACACTGCAGTTCATTTGTATTTATTTGATGTTTTTTGGGTATTTTAAACTTTGTAAAATAAAAGGATATCTTTAAACAAGGGGCCATAATGTTTTGTTCTTATAAGCTAATGATGAAATCAAACAAATGTTGATCAATAAATATAGTGTTTTTAAAAGTTGTGAGCATAACCACAACTTCCTTCAGGGCCGGTTTCCCTGCAGGCATTTCATGCTTTCATGCAGATATGGAGATCCCTGGCATAGACTATATAAAATGATGGATGAAGCCTTCCAGTTGGTTTCTTAAGAGCAGAAGTGAAGCTCGTTTGGAGCTTCCTAGTCGCCATGTTGGGAGTGCCACGCGTACCATTGCTCCTTGAAAAATACAAATATGAGCAAAAGGCTGGAGCTAAGAGCTGGCTGTGAGCATGGGAGTGGATTATTAAAGTCTATCAAACTCTTAGCTGCCTGTAACTAAGAGCTAACTGAGCTAACTGAATTAACCCAGTCTCTGATCTAACAGACGCTAACCGGCTAATGAGGTAGGGCTAAAGGCGCACTGTTAGCCAGCTAAGAATCATGTTTGTGCTACACTCTGCCTTCTTGCCGCAGATATTAGAGACCTGTCAATACAAAAAAAAAAAAAAAAACACACCCAAAATGATGCCAAATTTAAAGATTAATAACATCTAAACAGTTATAAAAAATGTTCACCCCATCACAGTTGTCATTAAGATGAACTCAGCCTATTAAACTTAAAATGTTTTTCGTTCCAGGCTGTTTAACATGTTAATTTCTGCTGTGAAGTTGGTCTTTCTTACATGGGAATCCATGGTGATATATTCTGTTTCAGAGCTTCTATAATGGATGAGAAGAGAACTGCAATGTTTTGACTCTTCCACATAGGCTCATTTTATTTTCTAACAGAGGTTGCTGCTTGGTTGTGAGTGCAAAAGGTATCCAGCTATCTTTTTTCTGCTCAATGCACAGGTATAGGCTGCAGGAACGATACCATATCCTCCTTTCTGGGGAATTATAGATGTTTGAAGGCCAGATGCAATAAGCCCACCAATATCATAACATAAATGAGTGACAATACATTGAATGGCTGGAAAGCTGGATACTAAGCTGATACTCAACCCTCAGAAGTTTCCCAACATAAAAATAAAAAGATCTAAAAAGTCTTTTCCCACAGGCCATCATTATAACATCAGATTTGTGACATTTTAAAACTTTTCCGGTCTCTAGACACGATTTGTTTTTCATCTGTGCAATTTCTACAGATGCTTCATGTTCATATTACGTCAAGCAAGTTTTAAATATTAGCTTGAATGAATATAATGAGCAGATTGATCGTTCAGATAATTATTTTCTGCCTTTACAGTCACAAGGCACTGTGTTCATGTCTGTTTAGTCACATCAGTTTTATTCTTTCTTCATGGATTATTTTGGTGTCTATTTTTAGTTCCCAGTTTAAATATGTAGAGAAATATTATTTTACTCTGATATGTAAGATGTCCCACTGGGATATGAGCTAATGTAGCACTGTTATATTTCTGTGAGTGGGTGATAAATAACAGATGCTAATGTGGAAGCAAACAGCTTACTCTGGTCCAAACTGGATGATGGTATGATAATAAAGACAAAGCCTGTTGAAAGATTAATATCCCTGTTTGTTCTCTCTGACTTGTGGCCAAGTAGATATGGGTGTCTTAAATACTTTCTTCTTCTAATTTGACAGCTTTTCTTGAATCAGGATTGAAGCTACTTAACATACCAAACACAGTTTGTGGCTAATCACCTCCAATCCAATTTAATATAATTATTCTGTCTGCACTGAGTGATGTAAAAATGTCATTTTAAAAAGCTGTTCACATAAACTTTATCAGGGGTATGGATAAAGCAAAACAACCAGCTTGGATGAGTAAAAAACTCTCTTTTTTTCTGAGACAGGGACTGAATCGTCATTCTCATAGCAATATGTAAACTGTGTATATAAAGCTGTTAGCTAGCAATTGGCTATCTAATGATGAATGTGACAGATAATAATTCCATCATGAGTTGTCATATAAGTGGTGAAAAACATTTTTAAGCTGGCTTAAATAAAACTTTGAAGTATATATATATATATAATTTTACTACCACTGATAGGCTTAAGAAACCCCAAGTCAAAGAATTAAAGTCTAAACAGACTCACAAAACACTTTTATAAATACACAAAGAGTGGAAAACACCCAGCTGCCCTGACTGTCAGTCTGCAACCTAAATTGGGCTGACAAGCTGTTACCAGCTGGGAAGGAGGAAGAATCAGCCAATCCTGGATTGGGAATGGAACAGCCAGCGTCAAGACAGCCATCCAATGATCTAGAGGGTAGTGATGATTGTGTGGGTTCCAAAAACATCCCAGCTATGAGATTGCAATGATAATGAGGGATTTGTTGAGCCTGATATTAATTTCCATTGACAAAGTATCACCATGGTTCAACATGAAGGATATGCTGTAAGGGTATATTTAACAGCTAATAAGTAGCAGTTGGAGGAATGGAAACCATAAGGGTGACCGCGACAACCCTCGCTCCTGTGGAGGAGTGATGAGCATCAACCAGACCGAGAGGAATTCCAGCAGGTTATCATCAGATGACCACAAAATAAGTGTAAAAACCACAACGTTAATTAATCTAGCTACAAAAGGATGTTGGTTTTTCTTTTCAGGGAACAAAGATTGATATAAAATTGGAGCATGTTCAGTTTTATTTAGTTTGGCACATATTTTATTGTTCAGCGTTATTGTTATATTATACATCCGGCTTCCTCCACTCATACGAAAACATGCATATCAGGTTGATCAGTCATTTAACATTGTCCTGAATGAATGTGTGAATGTGTTTGTGTCTAGTTGTTTGGCTCTGCGTTGGCCCTGTAATGGACTGGCTACCTGTCCTGGGTGTACCTACTCGCCTCTTGCCCGATGATTGCTGAAGGAGGCTCCAGCTTCCCGGGACTCTGAATTGGAATAAGCGGTACAGATAATGGATGGATGGCTGTAAAATCTTTGACACCTCACAAATAAATCTTTACATTTTATAAAACTAAATTATAGATATACCTTTGCATCTTGCTAAGCACATTATATACTTGGCATCTCCTAAGTTACCTGTATTTTTCTAAAAGTTACAACACATACAAAACACATTGTACGTGGGGGACTGATGCTCAACATATGGCAAAAGTAAGGCAGGATGTTGTGAATATTTAAAGAATCATACCTTTTAAAAAGCTTGACCTTTTGCTTCTGGAAAATGCTAATAAAGGAAGAAATCACCACCATTGTTTTCCATGACTTCTCAGTTCCCAGATACTGTTGTTTGACCAGGACAGAGGGTGCAGTGTTTAAAGCTGCAGTCATGGCTATTGCTATGCTCCACAGCGAATATTATGCCTCCAAGTCTTGCATCTGTAGTCTTAATCCAAATCGTTTACAGGCACAGAGAACAAAGCCTTGCCTTTATTCAAACTCCAAAACAGGGGTATTATATATCCCCTTCCTCGTCTGTCTGTTCTGATCGAAAAATGGTTAGTTGCAACATAGTGGCCAACTCATGATTTAATGGTTTTAAGTGATGTTCCTGCTTATTCACAGGTTCCAGTAGCATGAAAAGACACAGGCTCTATTGTTAGGGAGAAGCATTGTCAGGAACTTAAAGGCATAAAATCATACTGGCATTGAGATTATCAAGTTTAATGGGATTTATTGAAAATAAAAGGAAAATGCATTCTCATCCAAATATTTTGTTCCCATAATAGTAGCCCTTCTTAGCCTAGTGCATTTAGTGGATCATTACATTATAAATTTAGGCTCACATTATGTCTAGACACATCTCTTCTAGTCAGATCTGAAACAAGTGATTCAAATGCAGATAATTTCAGATGTACGAGTTAGGTCATGCTGCCTTTCTTGTGTAAGCTAAGCTTATTTTCTGTTAATTGTAGCCACATATCAGCACACAGGTATGACATAGCGTGGCCGAAACATTTAATGAACACATCTGATTGGCTCATTCCTTTGCAGGTATTTGAGTCATCAGCTCAGGAGAGACGTTACACAGCCAAGGACTGTGTCGACTCTGGCCATGTTTCTCTTTGGTTTATGCCTCCGTCTGCAACACCTCTCAGCTGTGACAGCATAACAACAACAAGCTGTTTTATAAAGCAGCTTGGTGCTGATGTAAGTGGAAAGACAGAAAGGCTGCATTATTATTGGTAAAACTACTAGTTTTCTGACAGTTTTAGGATTACTATTTGCTCTGTGTTAATGTAAGGCAAGGCAAGGCAAGTTTATTTATATAGCACTTTTCATGTACAGGACAGCTCAAAGCTCTTTACATTGAAACAGAAAGAAATTACAATAAAGAAATTACAAAAATAAACAGAAAAATAAAGAAGCTAATTGTAAGTATCATTAAAGGTGGCTAAATGTAGCTATCTACCACTAACTGTAACAATAAAGATGTACAGTGAAATCTGCCACTTTAGGTTGAGCAGTTATCCAATGCTTTGTTGGTCATAAAGCCTCACTTAGCCACACATCATTTTGGTTCCAGTTCACATTTGAGGAAACCAGTTTGGAATGCTCATATATATTGTTTGCCTCCAGCAGTTTTGATCCACTCGAGCCTTCCTGTAGGCCTCCTTGTCTCCTGACCCCGGCACTGAATCCCTGGCCTGGAGTAGTGCTCATATTGGTGTTGAAGCAGGGATTTTTGGTTGGGGAATATTTTTACCTGTTTCCTTGTTGTTACATTATCCACAAAGAAACTGATGTATGGCACAGGAGGTGTGGAGATCAATGCCTAGTTTCTCAAAGAGCTCTCATATAGTGACGTCAAAACAGTCCTGTAAGGATATTGTGGTTTTTTCAGTCCAGTACCGCATGCTCCTGTACTGTGGCTTGGATCTGCATTAGGGGCTTGTGAGCTGGTGTCAGGAGCAGGGAGAGATGGTCCGAGATCCAAAGTGAGGTGAGGGGCGGCCTTTGTAGGCTCCAGAGATGTTAGTCTTATAGACCTGGTTTAGTGGTCTCCCCCTCCTTGTTTTAATATCCACATTCTTGTCTTTAAGTTGGTGTGGTTGAAGCCCCCAGCCACAATGAAGGAGCCGTCTGGGTGTATGTCCTGCTGTCAAGCAGCCTACTCATAGCTACATTAGCATTAATTTGCAGGTTGATATACATACAAGGTCTGCACTTTAACAAAATAAACTCTAGGTCTCAACAACAATGTCTCTCAATAACAACAATGTCCATTCATCAACTGTTGTTAATATAGAAACACCCCCCCACCCCCCACCCTGTCTTACCTGAGTCTGATGTGCAGTCCGTCTGGAAGATTGTAGCTAGCTCTACAGCTAGATTTGAAATGTTTTGAGCATTTTTGACCCCGTGTTTGGTTTTCCTACAGTCTTTAAAGATTATTTTTTTTACTTTCTGCAGCAGGAACTGCATGAGAACATCCCATCTGTGATGCTGGAGACAACTGGACAGACATATAGACAACTTCTTTCAAAAAGAGCTATTCTCTCCAGATTTTTGACAGCACCTGACATGGCAGCCTTCTGTTGCACGTGGAGCAGATGCCAGACCAAATGGTTTACATGTACACATCACATTTCTTGGAAGTACACTCAATGTAAAGCTCTGCACTGCTGCTTGGGTTACTGATGGTCTTTTACATTAAATGTGCAGAACATATAATAAAAACAATGTTTTTCAATTATTTTATTCTATTTTTCCATTGTACATTAGACAATAAGTCAATTCTGTTTTAATATAATTAAGAATCAGTATCAAGTTCCAGGTGAGGTAGTCACAAATTTTATATGACAGTGACAATATCTAACTACTGCTTAATATACATCTTAACAAATAAATGATTTACATCAACTTCTTTAGGTGGTAACTGATATCTTGTGGAATGAGATGTGGGAAAAAAATCCAAAAATCACTTCGATTCAAGAGGTGAATTTTTCATAGAACTTCATAGTTTTTGCAATCGCTGACCAAACCTGGACTTGACTCTATTTTAGCTTTTATTTAATGACCTTTAGATTGTGATAACCCCGCCATGTCTTTAGATGGTGGGAGAAAGACAGAGTAGCTGGAGGGAGCACTTGCCAACAAGTGCTTTACACATTAAACCTGTAAATCTGTAAAGTGTCATATTGTGAAGTGGAAGTATTTTACTGAAAGAAGTCAATGAATGGATTAAAACATAACTTTGCTGTCTAGAGCAGGTAAAAATATTAATAAAATCACAGGAAGCCCATTTAGAAAACTAAAAATTAATGTGAAGTTATATAGTGAACCTAAAAAAAAGCCACACATCAACTTTATTTATGAATTTTGAACATTTTCAGATTTTATTGGAAACTATTTGTAGGATCTGATCATTGTGATTCCCTGGCTGATCAGCTTTGTAATTAGAATGAAAGTAACGCCCACTGATTTGTCACCAGGTCACATGGGGCGGTTAATCGTGCACACCCACTGAAACAAGAATATAAAAATATATACTAAGGAAAGTCATAAGTCCTTTAATAATTTGATTTGAGTTTTACACATCATCAGGCTTTTCTCATTAGTCACTGGTGTTTATTCTATAAAGGAGTGCACTGAAAACTTCAAGTGTTTCTTGTTCGTGCCTTTTTTCCAGCTTGAAGGCCTCATTTATATTTGCCCAAAGTTTCCCTGAGCTAAGCCTCTCTGACCTATTACCCAAAATCCCACAAAACCAGGTTTGTTCAAGTCCCTTTAAAAACACACGTTTTTGCCAGATGTTGTTCCTTGTTTCTTTCCACATGGTCATAAAAAAGTATGTTTAGAAAGGGAAAAGAAGGAACATTGACATTACATCAGGATCTCCTTGTTGTTGTTCAGAGCTGCAGCAGAATGAGGTGCTGGTTGCTAATTGAAAATGAAATCATCTTTGGGAGAGTGTACCTACATGAAAGGCTATCAGTTTTTCTGCTGTCATGTTGCACTTAGTTTAAACAACCTGAGTTGCCCACAGCCTCTCTGAATAGACCATCCTCCTCCCTCTTCATGACTCCTGCCTGTTCATAAACACCTCCTTCAGTAACATGTTTACATCCAAGAAGAGCTACTCCTCTGCTACTTTTAGTCATTATGTTTTATAGGCTGTCACAGCATGTCCAGCACTGACTGTTCCTCTGTGCAACTACATCCAGGGGTGTTTTGTCAGGAAAATACCGAAACCAAGCAACAAGGACCCCATCATAGGCATGGTTATTATACAATTTGCAAATGAAACATTATTAATCAGTTATTTTCATAATGCTGTTTCTGCTGCAAATGTATCCATTGCAGTTTGTTTGGATCCTCACCTGTCTGTGGACTTGAGCTGTAAAGCAGTTGGGTTGGTTTTTATCGCACGAGAAAAAAAAAAAAAGTCTATCATCACCGTCTTTTTGTGCTACGGGGAAAAGCTCATAAACCTGTCACCTCTAGCAGTCTTAGCTGTTTGAATTTAAAAGCTAAATGAATAAAACTGAAAGAATAAAACAATTTCACTACTAAAGAGTCACTGCGGAGCAATATTTAATTACAAATAGTACCTTCAACATCTCAAAAGGCTAAAAGCCATGCTAAGCATCTTGTGGCATTCCCAGTAGTTTATGTCACAGACTTCTTGGCACAATAATCCAAAGACACAAAGAGATGGATGGATCATGGAGGTACTGAGAACAGGTTGTATTGTGGATCAAACTGGACCATGATATTTCTGGAGATGTCAAACCTGTTGAGCTGCTGCAGAAAGTAGGGCCTTTTTTATAGGATGTTGGGTGCTTGTGTGCCACCTCATGTAAAGAGAGATGGTTTGCGCTTCACCTGAATGATTACATTGTTGATTACTGAAACGGTTGTGGAGCTGAACTGATGCACAAGGACTCTTTTCTTCTGCAAATCCGCTCTTCTGTTTTCCCATCTCTAAGCTTAAGGCTACTTCATTTATTTAATGGAAACAGTAAAGCAATTTTCTATTGTTTTTGTCCATAATTTGGTTTGTCCATAAGAAAAACTAGTAAAATAGCACCTCTTTAGTTAGTTTGTCTACTGGAGATAGCAAATTCATTACCTCTACCAAGGAGGTTGTGTTTATCTGTCTATTAGCAACTTTACATAAAACCAACTTGACAGATTTGTGATTGGCTAAGACAAAGTCATGATACATGATAGCCAATCGGAACCAGTGTTTTTACCAAGCATCAACCTCCAGTGGAAGTAAATGAAACCCATGCAGAAGTGTCAGAAATAACTGTTTATTCTTCATCCACTAGTGACTCTAAAACAGAGCAATTCCCATAAACATGTTAAAAAGGCCAACTTCACAGCAGACATAAACATGTGTACAGCCTAGTATAAAACACATTTTAGTTCAATAGGTCAAGTTCACCTTCGTGACAACTGTGAGGAGGGTTAATCTTTTAACTAATCTGTTTAGATGTTATTTAATTATGAAATTTGGCATAATTAAGGACGTGTCCTTTTGATTGACCGGTATCCAATGTCAGCAGCATGAAGACAGAGGGTAACAAACACGTGTTATTTTAGCTAGCTAACACCACACCTTAGCTTTAGCCCATCTACCTCCTTAAGCTGGTTTGCTCCCAGTAAGTCCATGTTAGTTAAGTTAACTCTTAGCTGCAGGCAGCCATTGCAACCATGACAACCCTCCCTCCTGTGTGGAAGAGCTGGTGATGAGCATCAACCGGACTGTTCGGTGGTAATGGGAATCCCTGCAGGTTACATCATCAGATGACCACAAAGTAAGTACAGAGCCAGTTCAAAATAATAGACATGGTGTCATTATTTATGACAAACAGCTGTGGTAAGGAAGCAAATATGTTCTTTCCAAGCTGGCATTGACAAGCAGCTGCTGCACAAACAGCAACTATCTAATCTGACTCTGTCTTCATTCACCTGATTGCATCCTCTTTTGCAACGGGTTTAGATCATTCACCATCACTGTTCTCACCGTGGTTTATACTTAAAAGGCTGTATGGTAGACAAGCTACAACAAGTTTACAAGCTGGTATATGTCACCTCCCAGAATGCATTGCAACATATACAACAACGGTGGCTTACAAATAAAATTAATATTCACAAATACCTAAAAACTAAACAATGTGGAATATTGTGCAGTTCACATTTTCACAGCTGAATCAAATGTTTATTTAATAAGATACGTATATTGTTTCTCATAAGGAGCTTAAGGAATTTGTATGAACTGGGGTTACACACTGTGGATTAATTTAGTGAAAAGGCCAAAACCATCCAGAGAAGTTAAAGTTGCACACTGAACGGAGGCTTCAGGGGCAACAGTCAATGGATAAGCAGTATGTGCAGAGCTGCAGTGATAAAGTTAAGGATCACCGCACTGAATGTCCTGCATCAATGTAGTGGAATCTTAGAGATGTAGTTTTCATTTTTCAACTGAAAGGTGTATAGCTGCTTTCTGGCCCAGACAGATTAAGGCTTGTCTTTCTCATACAAACTCAAAGATAGATTTTTTTCAGTCACCAATTGCAAAGCATTTCCTCTTTGAATTCCAGCTATCAGACAGATACAGCATCTACTTTCAACAAGATGAAGACAGAAAGACAGCATTGTGATGAATGCTTAGGGACGTTAAATTATTCATGAAGCAAAGATGACACTACCATGTGTTTAAGCATTTTTAATCTGTTTGATGAATCACTCATTTTAAGCTGGGACTCATTTTGAGCATGCACCACAGCCTGTAAATGAATCACAAATACATTAAACAGAGAGTGTGTGTGTGTGTTTTTGTCGTTTTTTTTTTATACAATATGAATACACACACATTTTAAACATCATATGAAAACACATTAATATAACTTGATAAAACAGTAAAGGTTTTTTGTCCTAATTTCTACAGCATCCTGATAAGACATTCTTAAAAACCTCAACATATAATACTGATGTTATTTGAAACACAGATGTAAAAAGGCTTTTGCAGCCCTATTTTAGGCAATGAGGGAAAACATGTTTCATCACAGACTGTAATTTATATACAATAAAACATTATTTACTTCATTTTTAATGTTTTTACAGTAAAGGACAGAAATCACAGCAGAGTTTTTAAGTCTTATTGTTTTGCAGAAACTGTCCATTTTGAGGTTTTATGACCCTTTCAAGATATCAAAAATACATGTTTCACAGGATTCTGCAGGACACAGAGCAGACACACTTGTTTGTAAATCCACATAATAAAATATACATTAACGGGAAAAATGCATATTACTGAGATATATTATTTGATCTTTTTTAGGAGCAACAAATCTACTTGACAGCTGTGACACATTTATTCCCCAACATGCAAACACATGTAACAAAATGAGTTTAGAAAAGTCAATATAGGTAAACAGCACATGTAACACCTGTCTAAACCACCACATGATACTGACCGTCAAAGTGACACACTCCACAATAAAGTTTGAAGTTTTCTACATCCCGCATGGGTCTCCGTCATATGCTGGGATGCCTGAAAGCGCTCATTTATATGATGATGCTCAAGAGTGGCTGCATGTGTTCATGCATGCGTGTTGGAGACATTATTGGAATGAGCAGCATTCATGCATAATAAAGACACCCTGCTATACAAAGCATGAGCACTAGGTGGCAGACTTTGCTTACTTTGCGCGCAGCTCCACTCTGCCCAGACATAAAATGTCACGTAATGGCAGGGGAGAGGAAGGGACATGCATAGGGCAAACATTACACAGGGAGTCAGATATATTGCTTTTCACAGAATGTGCATTTATCCCTTAATAAGATCCATTCCCCTGGAATTATGCATACAAAGACTTCCTAAACTAAGTTAAAGGCAGCACTAAGCTGTAGCCTTCCCCTTCATATGCTGCCACCTGCTTCTACTGTTTTTCTTTCCCTTCTGGCATCAAACAAAACAAATCTCTTGCTGCTCCCTTTCCCGCATCCCCCAGCATCTCTGTCTCTTTTTTTCTCCACTCTCTTGCCCCTGCCCCCCTTTCTTCCCTTTACCCCCTCCATCTAGCTCTCTTCCTTCCTTCCTCCCTCCTCCTCTCTGCAGGGCAGCTGGAGTGTCTGGCATTTCTCTAACAGCAGGAGGGGAATCTGCACCCAGCTTCGGCCCATGCTGGGCAAAGTGAGAGTGGGTGTGGCGTAGACAGAGGTGTGTGTGTAGGTCTGTAAATGATAACTTGTGACATGATGCCAACACTAGTCTGCTGCTGTTGAGAAAGCAATTCTGGATGTTTTAAAGTGAACCTGAACCACTTCATGTGGTGACCAATAACTCCAATTAATAACCGTGAAGCATAACATATAATGTCACCAGCGCTTGGTACAAGTTACCTTACAAAAGGCTTTTAAATATTTCACCTTGAAATAAATCCACATCATGCACTTAAAATGAGTCCTGACGAATTGAACTAATGTTGACAAAAGCTGTGGGTAATTGTGAGCAAACAAATGAAAAAGAAAGTCATCTTAAAATGTCACAGAGAGGGTATGGTCAGGGTTCAGTGTCAGCGCTCCTTCGTAAAGTCACTGAAAAGTAATAATGGCAAGAGGAAAATGTGACTTACAGCAGCAGGTGAGTCAGGGATGGATGCCTGCTGACTAAATGGGATGTTTCTTTTTAGTGTTATCTGTGATATGAGGGGAAGAAGGGCAAGTGACAAATAGCTGCTAAGGTAAGTGAAGATAAGCAGACAGGGGTAAAAAGCAGGCAAGAGGAAAAGAGTCGGGACTGACAGACGGAGAATATGCTGGAGTTCAGATGTGTTGGAGCAGCTCAGGTAGCGGGGAGGAAGAAAGGGCCGGTCGCGGTTCAACTCCTCGGCTCTTCATGAAAGACAGCAGCTGGTCAGGGATCTCAGCGAGAACATCCTTTGCCAGTCTGGCCATGCTGAGGACCTGGTTGCCTGATCTGTCGATGTAGTCTCTGAATGGAACAAACTAGAAAGAGGAAAAAATAAATCAGACACACCAACTGCACTGTTCAGTACAGTACACTGTGATCTAAAATAATGTGCATTTGTTTTATCAGTCAGTCGTATGAATTACAAAGTGGGTTCAAATGTCATTAACAGGGGATTGGGGGCTTCTTGGAGCCATTTTGGGACTGAATCCTCTGAGAAAGGTAACATGGCAATGTGTTGGAGGCAAAAGATGGATCCAACTCTTTTCTTTTCATTTTTTATTTTATTCTATTGATGTTTTCTCAGACATTGCATTACTGCCAGTTTATTGCTTTATAGATGTATATTTTACATCATGCATGGTACCTGACACAGTGCATGATGGGAAAAGGGGTTGTAAAATAACAGTAAGGAAGGGAGATGTTTGACTCCACATGTGATGGGCTTTAAACTGCTGCCTCTGAAGCCTTAATTAGGTATCACTATGAAGATCAGTGACACCTCCAACTTTCTATGAAGAATCCTAATAGATAACTTCTGAACAGTTATAGTTTTTATAAAATATTTAATTTAAGCAGCATACTTGAAAGTCTCTCAGCACATCGAGCCTGACAGCAGAGAAAAGGATGCAGTCCTATTAAACCTGGTCTTACAGAGATTTTTCATTTTGAAATGGGGAGGGGAGTTTTTTAATTCAACTTTTTTTTATCATTCTTTAAGCATAAGCAATGATAACACTGATATGTAAATCGATGCATGTAACAACAGCAGGTAAAGTCATATCCCTCATAATCCTTCCAAACAGAAGCAGTATATGTGTGATATCAATCCTCATTTCACATGCTAACTAGTTTTTTTTTTTGTATATTTTGCATTGATACTTGATGAGTGACTCAGGGGTCAGTCCTTGGACCTCTTCTGTTCAACTGGCATATGCTCCCTTTGAACTTTAACATAAATGATCAGTTATGCAGACGATAAATAACTTTGTGTCTTTGTCAGCAGATGACTGCAGTCCAACAGACTTACTTGTGTCAGTGTTTGAAACATATAAACACCTGGATGAGAGATTTCTTTTCAACAAATAAATGAAGAACAAACTGAGATAATTCTCTTTGGTACCAAAGAAAAGATAGTCAGCATTAGTAAAGACCTGGAGACTTGGGCTTAACCAAGTTTGTTAGGTCCTACTGTCAGCAGCCACACCAAAGCTTCACTAAGAAACTTTTCACCAACTCAAAAACATCAGCAGAATGAAAAGCTTAGTCCCCCAGAAGGACCAGGAACAGAATAAGCCCAGAATATATCTGGGATATGTTCAGAGAATATAAAAGCAGAGCTCATAGATCCAAAGACTCAAGTCAACTAGTCCAGGCCGGACTAAACATGGAGAAACAGCATTTTTGAGGTTATGTTTCTTTTATTAATTTAATTTTAATTTACAAATTTGCTGTGATTTTTGCTATTCATTGCTGCTTTTTAAGCTTTCTTTATACCATCTGCAATGATTTTTATGTTTCATGTAAAATACTTTGAATAGTCTAGGCCACATGTGTCGAGCTCCAGTCCTCGGGGGTTTTGCTGTTTCCCAGTGACAATAAATCTTGATATCCCTCTTCTTATTTAGACACCATACATTTATCATTGTTAGAGCTCATTTATCATCGTATCCTACCCTGTAAGCTGACAGGTCAGTCTTCAAACCTATCCCCATATTTATTAGGACTAAATATATTAGCTTCCTGTTTATGTTGGCACATCTCTAAAATGCTCCCTGCCAGGATTTCTGTCATATCTGCTTTTCTGCTTGGCTTTACTCCTCTCAAAATAACCTGCTAAAGTCTTTACTTCATAAAAAAGAGTTTCAGTTTCTGTTGAGTTTGTCCTTAAGAAGAGATGTATACAAGACGTTTCTTTTACTTTCAAGTAAAAGTTTCCTTTTACAACTGATTACACACTAAAATGAAAATTTACACAAAATTAACAACTATTTACACATAAGAGGTAAATCGGCAGCTCAGAATTACCCAGTTCACACTTTTTGCAACACATTATACAGTGGTTTGTCAAACTGCACTTACATTATCACAGCTTAGACACAGGTTATGATTGTTTGGTCACTTCCGTGTCATTACAAAGCTTCGACTTGCCAATCACTACACTAATGAACGAATTGGATAATCACATCTACCAGGTGTGAAAGCACACATATGCTTTACTGAAAGCAGAGACTTCAGATAGGTGCTATAAAAGGCAGCAGATGAAATTAGTTCACTTGTTTTCAACAACAATGGAAGGAGTTAGAAGAAGAACAGTGAGAATGAGAGGGGGGGTTCAAAGAGGAGAAGGGGGAAGAGGAAGAGTTTTACACAGAAAGAGGTAGAAAGGGATCTGAAGGAGTGATGGAGCTTCAACAAAGAAGACGAGTACCAAATTTAACTCACGAAATCTGTGCTACACTTATTGACCCTGTTATCAGTCGCTGACTGACACTGAGGGAAGCTACACTGAGCGTTCAGCCAAATCTCAGCAGGAATACTGTGGCAACAGTAATTCCAACAAAAGCAGGGAAACCAACTGCACAGTACAATAAAACAGCAGCTTATTGTACCCATCAACACTTTTCTTATTCTTTGCTGTCACATTGTGTTTTTTTTCTACACAAGATTAAGAAAAGGGCCCCCATGAGACAGCCATTGTGAACGAGGTTTTGGCCAACAACTGTGTAAAGCTGAGAAAAATCCAAGCAAATGTCATCAATGATCATACTATGTGCAATAACATCCATAAAGTATCTCTGTCAACATTAGGCCGGATTCTAAAACAAAATCAACTTTACATGAAGCATTTGTATACCATTGAAAGGAATTTCAGAAAAGTATATGGAGTATGTACTGTTTGCTTTACTATACTGTGGTATTGTGTAATAATCCTTTTGCATGTGGAAATGACTGGAAAGTTATTGAAAAATGTCCAATTGTTTTTTTTTTGTGCTGTTATGTGTTTCAGAGAGTCTTTGAAATAGATGTGGACAAAATCCAATAAGTGTTTATATATATTGATGAGGTTGGATTTAACCTTGCAAAAATAAGAAGAGTAGGGAGAGATATAATTGGGCACAGAGCAGTTATTAATGTGCCAGGGCAAAGAGACAGTAACATTGTGCTGCCATTACCCAAAATGGTGTCCTTCAATAAAATACAAATATTGGACTCTATATTCTTAACCTTATACTTGCATTTCTTGACTGATTACATTAAGCTGTTACAACATAAATCAGGTGGATCACATGTATACATTGTAATTTAGGACAATGTATTTTTCACCAGTCTGCTCTTGTCCATAATTACTTCCATAACTACCTCCACTCTATTCTCTTTCCTCAGCCCAACAGAAGCTTTTTTTCTGCATGGCGGTGGAATGTATACAACCTTCAGCCCTATAACCGTGTCCCTGGAACAAGCCTGTGATGTCACTGAGGCAGCATTGGTGCAGGGGTGGATTCACCACATAAGGCAATTCTTCCAGGAGCCTTGCTCTCAAAGGCATAGCCATGGATGAAATCCTATGGCTGGATCCAGCACGGCGGAGGGATGATTAGTTACAATGTTGTTTGTTCAAGTTTTCCTAAGAGTTTGTGCGAGTACATTTTCTTCAAAGTTGGATTTATGCACATAACTCAGTTAGTTTAATTTGTCTGCACTTTATAGTCATGGAATTAATGTCTGTTTAAAGTGGACTTTATTTTCATGAGAATGTCTTTCCTCTTGTTTTATCAAGTCCTATTTTTAAAATCTTTTTCTGCTGGTCTACTCTTTTAAATACAAATACACTTTAAAGGATTGCCTTGCCTCACAGCAAGAAGGTTGCTAGTTCGAGCCTCGGCTGGGGCAGGGGTCCAACCAGGAAGTGTGTGGAGGACTGTGTAGAGTCCAGGAGTTTGCATGTTCTCCCCGTGTTAGCGTGGGTTCTCTTCGGGTATTCCGGCTTCCTCCCACAGTCCAAAGACATGCACCTTGGGGATAGGCTGATTGGAGACTCTAAATTGCCCAT
>JBAMHV010000014.1:21620024-21635028 GCA_037177535.1 Pseudomugil gertrudae
GGCTGATTGGAGACTCTAAATTGCCCATAGGAGTGAGTGTGTGTGTGCATGGTTGTTTGTATATGTGTGTTGGCCCTGTGATAGACTGGCGACCTGTCCAGGGTGTACTCGGCCCCAGAAAAGACCAGTTGATCCTGTCAGATCCAGACCACCAATTATATAACCAGGTTAGGTTGCTTCCTTCCAGGTGTGTGATGCTGATGAGTAAGATTCATTCATTCACAATTAGTTTTTAAATGAGTTGTTAATATGTCGCGTTTGTTGTTTTTATTATACACGTTATTCTACTGGCTGTAAAACAAATAGTAGAGGATAATAACAGTTGTTGAACTTGAACATTCATTTCCTGGTGGTGACCTGAAGTTCCGGTTTAGAATGGAAACCCTGACACCCAGTAACTCTTCAGCTTCTTCTGGGGGGATTTCTGAGACAGCAAGATTTAATCCCTCTGGTGAGTCCAGGGTCTTCCTTGGAGTTTTCTTCTATTAGGATGTGCCTGGCAAACCTCCAAAGGCAGGTGGTCAGGCGGCATCCCAATCAGATGCCCGAACCACCTCTAGTGAACCCTTTGATATACAAAAGAGGAGCTTCCTCCAGGTGTAAATGCGCCATAAGAAGACACCTTCCAAAGGAAGCTCATTTTAGCCACTTCTTTCCATGACCTTATTTTTTTGGCCACTTCTTAAATCTAAAATTCTGACATTGAACTCAGCATTCTTGTCGCCACAAAAGACACAATGACATCTTCAATATCACTGACAAAATCCAAATCTATTGGCCCATCCTACCTACTCTCTCACATGAAAATGATCTTGAGATAAATAAACACATCTGCTTGAGGCATAACTCATTTTAAACCCCCCAAAAAGCCTCTCTAGCCTTTCCCAGCTGACAACCATGGCACCAGGCTTCAGCTTGTTACATACTCTACAAGGAGTAAGAAATTAGGGTAGGCTGTCATGGTCTTGTTCTCAAAGTGTCATTCTGTTCTCGTGGTTCTGGTTTGGGAGTTCTTGCAGTTTGAGTTCAGTAAATCAGTCAAGCAGAACTTTATCCTTTCTCCTTTTTGTGTAGTAATTTCCACCTCTTTGCAGATGAAGATTCTCATGGAGAATGAAATAGCTGAGCCAAAACAAGCTTATTCTTGCAAAGCTCTTGCTTTCTCAAATATGTAGCAAGCTGAAAAGTGCTGACTTTTGTTTGTCAGCTGCTGAACCCCCTAAATGTGTGCTGAGAATCATGTCTGGGAAACCAACAGAACTACAACAATCACAAAAAGCAGTGATTCAACCCTGAGATACACAAACCAGACCACTCTGCCCAGATCCTATCCATAAAGACCAATATTTATTCATTTAGTTGTACTCTCTCAATAATGTATACTTCAGCAATATAATTTCCCTTCAGGGTTTAATAAAGTGTGATTCAATTCAATTTTAATTCAAATCAATTTGCCCAGTGGAGCAGTGTGGATGCCTGAGCAGCTGACTGGATACAACTCTGAGACATCTGTGGGCTAAGCGTGCAGTGAATATGACCTGCAGGTGTCACATAGAAAGTCACGGAAAAGCTAAAGTAGGTATAAAAAGAGAGCCTGGAAACCAAAAACTGGCTGAGTTTCACAGAGGAATAAGAATAGCTGTGCTCAAACCATTAAATCAAACCAAGAATAATAACAATGTCACTAATTATTGACTGGCCCCACAACGTGAGATGTGAGCAACACTATTTATACACAGTATAACAAATACATTTGAATGGATGAAACACATATCCCTAAATTTTCCAAGAAATATTTATTTATGTATATCAGTCAAACTGGAATCACTGTATTGTGCATTAGAGCAAGACCCTTACACGGGCCTGCTCAGCTTCTCCACAGCTAGGTCCCCAGTGTGTGTTTGAGTATGTGTTGTAAATGTGAGCCATCCCCTACCCCCCTCCAGGCACAAGTCTAACCTGCAAATTCAAATAGAATCATGACAGGTACCTGAACAATGTCTCTCTCAGCAAGACGTCCTCTGGAGGATACTCTCACCTCGTCTCCATCCAGCTCCTCCATCGCTGAAAAGACAGGAAGTGAAAAGGAAAATGACTCACTTCTGGAGCCACTTGGGGGACTATATAAAATGAACTACAAGATGTTCTTTAGTAAATTCATGACATAATTGCTGAAGAGGAGCTCTTTTTGACTACAAGGAACCAGCACTTCAGAACCCTTTACGCTGTTTTTTTTAATCTGCATGCAATAATGAAGCATTAAAAGTCAGAGAATGAATAGAATATCTGACAACTCATGGGGAAACTAAATAGTCAGACTGTAGCTACAGGAGGGTTTTCATACAGGCTGTTTTTCAGGAACCAAATTAGAAAAATGTGCTTGCTTCAAAATAGCACCTAGCTTTAGTTGTAACTCTCAGCGGTCTGAAAACTGAATAAGTGTTTATGTTGCTTTTAACAAGACGCTAAGAAACGTGTGTGTGTGTAGAGTCATTGCAAAAAGTCTGGCTCAAACATGTTTAAGGTGAAATGTCAGAAAGTGACATGCTACGAGCATGAAAGCATGGTCAGAAATCCTGAGCACAGATTTAACACAGAACAAATACTTTAAAGGGACAATTAGGGGGCACTTTACACACTGTCAAGTTCTAAGCCCGATTGATCAATAACCTCTAACCATGTTTCAGTGCTTTCACAACCAATCCAACGTTTGATTCTTTAAGCAAATAGAAAATGATAGGCTATCTAAGTCAATGATGAGGTTTTTAAGTCATTTCACCCTCCTGAGCAGTAACTGCAAGTGCTTATGCAAAAACAGTCCCAACTGCAAAGCAATTTACTGATCTGCAAGACTCCTGTGGACTTTCAGTTTTCTCACTTGTTCTATCTGAAGTGGGAAGCAAACAGATGTAAACACACAGAACCTTTTATGACCCAACTGCTGTGGTTTGCTCTCTCACTGCCATCCACTCATGTAAAACTCAAAGCCAGTGTGAACTGACTTCCTTTTGGTTAAACCTCAAATATTTGTGTCTTTGTAAGGTTGCTGAATTTAATTCAACCAGTTTATATTAAAATGTAATCGGCACATTGGTGCTTCGCTCTTTCTCTGTTCCCAAATCAGCTGCTTGAAAAACTAGCAGATACATCTAAAAATCTTATTTACATCTAAAAATATGTCCTTGTATGAAAAAAAAATAAAATATTTTGTTAGCATGTTATAAGCTGAGGCCCAGTTGATGTGTGCATTTAATGCAAGATGCATGTCAGGGTTTTGAATTTGGTATTTTTTTTTTTTTTCATGCTACTGGGAAGCTGGGTTGCATTTCCATTTATTGAACGCCATTTTATCATTATAACAAAAAAAATCTCTTTTTCATGGATTGCATTTCTCAGATTTATTCAAAAAGATACTGAATTATACTCCTGTCTCTATGAAAACAGTTGGTTTATCTGATTCTCAGCACTAATGCTGCATGCCGGACCCCCCACCCCCCCCACCCCCCGTTCAGGGAAAAGTGGTAGAAAATGGATGGATGGGTGGTTTTAAGAGGTTTAAGATGAAAATAAAGAATACACAATCTTACTGTACTGAAACACTCACCATCAAATTCAGCAGGCCCAACACCTACAATGATAATTGACAGAGGAAGTGATGATGCCTGTTCAGGGGGAAAAAAACAGATAATGCACATTTGGTCAGGCTGCTTCATAAGATATTTTTCCCACCCATACTGTACATGTAGTATATTTTCTCATGTGGATTTGTAATAAACATACAGCCAGTCCTAATGAAATGCACAGACCTGTATGACCATGTCTTTGGATTTTAAAGTTGCAGTTACTACATAGAACTAAGTTCACATTAGTCTTTTTTTTCATGTGCATTTGATGCCAGTTTACAATAAATTAAACCTCGGTATTATAGTTTTAATTAGTAATGTCTTAGTATAGAAAGAAGGAAAATTTAGATACAAAAACACAAGTTTAAACAGCTGCAAAGGTGATCATTTTCTTTCCTTCTTAGCTTTCTGTGTCAAATTTTATGAAATAAAAATTTTTTTACACAATCTCACTCTGCTTTTACACTTGTAATTATGTACATACATTTATTTTTATGAATTAAACACTTCTTTTCTTGCACCTGGAGTTTGTTCTGGCTCTAACCAGATCACATTGTGATGAAGGATATGTTTCTAATTTTTGTCCAGCTTATAGGATTTATTAAATAAAAAAAAAACCAGTTGCTTCTTTATAAGGAATTACAATAGAAAAAGCATTTTTTTTATTGACAACTGAGACATCACTCAGATACAGAAGTAATAGCTGACAATATTCAGTGTAAAGCAATTTCCTGTGCAACTGGTAGGAATGCTGAAGGGCTTGTGTGAAATGTTAAAAGCCCTGAAAATGTCAAACATGGCCATTACATCACACGAAAGGATAAAAATATATATATACTTATAGTAGTTATTGTAAAAAGTTCTCTTTTTGTCGTACAAGAAAAACATTTTCCTAAATTTCCCACCAAGTTGTAGGTCTGCTTGTAGTTTGTAACTGTGTTTCCTATCAGCAACTATACTGCAGCTTCTGCCATCAACACACACATGAGCAGAGACACATCAGTAGAAGTAGCAACTGAGAGAAAAGTGATGTTATCCATCAGTCACAGTGTGTGTGTGTGTGTGTGTGTGTGTGTGAGAGAGATGTGTGTGTGCTTGTGTTTGCTTACTCACATTGACCACAGCCTCTTTGGTCTGGACCATGTCAGATATCACTCCATCTGTGATCATCAACAGGACAAAGTACTGAGAGCCATCTGTAATCTCTGCTGCACAGCTGGGGAGTGAACACACACACACACACACACATTATAAAGCCAGCACTCGCAAAGAACACCTGCATTTCAGCCAAGGACATGTAAGGTTGAATTAGGCTTTGATAAATACCGTATAAAAACAAAGTTATTGTCAGCTAATACAAAAACAAATGTTATTGTTTTATTATTTTAATTTCAGGTGCACATCACAATTACAGCCATGTCAAACAATATCAATGTGATTGCATGTTTTCAACATGTTTCACTGTTTTGAATATTTACTTTTTTTACTTTTACTTTTAAAGGCTGGCATAAGAAATATGAGAAAAAAAATTATATTTAATCTGAAGTTTTTATACAAAAAATTGATAATTCAGTATACTTCTGGGTATTTTATTTACCTTTTTTTCATAGTAATAGGTCAAAATGATTGTAGTGTAGTCTTCTCCTGTCTTGTATCCACTATGGAATAGGAGACTTACATATGGTTTATAACTAAATGGTACCCTCCGTTTGACAAAAGTGAAGCTGATGTAGTTTTAAAAACCGCAGCTCATCCCTCATCTGCCAGGGGGCCCATTATGTTTTTCTGACCTCATAATTAAGTGTTTCGGACTAATTTTGATTGATATGTAAATTCAGGAGCAACAGTTGTTCAGCAGGGACCCGAGGATAAGAAGCCTCTTTTTACCGCTTTTCTTCTTTATCATGTTACAGCTGACCTAGAACTAGACAGTAACAACTACATATCAACATACTGGTCATTTTGGACATCTGTGACTGATTCATCATAAACATACGAGAAGACATTATTGGAGGAAGTGAGGAAATGAAAGATACAACGTGATAAAACAAGAGATAACACAGAAGTCAATGTCAGACTGATTTTTGTTGACAAGAAAGAGTTTAGAGAAGAGGTAAGATCCAAGATTGTTGAATTAGCTGTAATTAGGATTGGCCTTTTTTAGAACATTTGCCAAAATAAGTGGCACTTCTTTAACTATCACATGGCAGTTCCAGACTGGGAGAGATGATAGAAAGACAATAGTGCATCAAATACCACTTCAAAAAACCTTAAACACAATTCACCAAGACTCATCAAAACATTCAGATAAAATACTTTCATTGAAAAGTTGCCAGGACAGATGAGTATTTATTTCAGTGGTCAGAGTTTGGTGTAAACAGCATGAAAACAACGGATCTAGCCAACTCTGTACCAAGGGTTTTAAAAATTAATATACACCTTTATAACAAGTTAAATTTGATCAAGGAGTGGTCAAATGTATAACCCAAAAACACAAGTTCAGACAGTGGCAATACAGACGAGAGGTCATCTGAATCCAGTCTGTAGAGAACATTTGTTTGCTTTCTATATCACTTAATGCAATTCAGGGTCCCAGGGAGCGCAAACTAATTTCATCAATCATTAGACTAGAGCAGGGTACACCCTGGTCAAGCCACCAGTCCATCACAGAGAGACAAACAACCATTCACACATTCATTTACTCCTAAGGGCAGTTTTGAAAGGCCGATCACCTAAACAGGCAGGTCTCTGGTCGTTGGGAGGAAGCTGGAGTACCTGGAGAGAATTTTACTTAATCTAGTAAAAGAGATTCTTAAGAAACCAAGAATGTCTTTTTTACCAGGATGTCCCGGCAGTGCAAGTTAAAGCAGCAGCACAGATAAAGTGTAGGGTACAAGCAGGTGTGAGACATTTTACCAAGCTATACGAAGACTAGCAAACATAAAATATTTTTTTAAAAAATCTGTATAAAACTAAATTAATAAAAAATATTAAGAATAAAGATCAAAACTACTAAGATAAGTATTTAATGAGGTAAGTCCAGCACGTGAATATAAAGTACAACAGTGAGTTCCACAGGCAGATCCTGCTATATGTGAGAGCGGCGTGGTAAATGGCGTCCAATTTGGCCAAAGTCGTGGGACATGCATATCTATATATTGTCATCGTAATCCAACTGGGATTAAAAATAAGTTATTTACGAGATGTTGTGAAACTACAGAAAAGCCAGCCTTCAATAAAAAGAGTGAATTACAGCTTTTTTTTATATCAGATATATGTTATGATGCTTCCTCCTACAGTCCAAACTCATGCACCTTGGGGATAGGATGATTGGAGACTCTAAATTGCTCATAGGAGTGAGTGTGTGTGTGCATGGTTGTTTGTCTATGTGTGTTGGGCCTGTGATAGATTAGCAACCTGTCCAGGGTATACCCCACCTCTCGCCCAATGTAAGCTAGGCTCCAGTCCCCCTCCGCAACCCCGTTCAGGGAATAACTGGATGGATGTAATGATGTTTAAAGTCTAAATCCTTACCAGGCCAGACATCTAAATATTTATATGTGTCTACTACCTCTATAGTCGCTTCATACAGTGTTTTAATGAGAACCAGGGTGGACTCTGAGCTCTGAGTAAACAACAGATTTCTTTACATTAAGGACTGATTCAGATTTATGGGAGCATGCTGCAGAGAACTGAAGTCAGCCTGAAGATTAGAGCAAACTGTCGAGGATGCAGAGGAGTACAGGGCCGTGTAATACTGGGCTGCACAGGTTAGTTAGTTAGTTAGTTTATTGTCCCTTATAGGAATTTGTTTTCACACTACTGTACTGTACAGAACTCCTTCGGATGTTTAACAGCACACGTAGGGTGGGGGGTTGACTATAAAATACAATATACACGTGTGTGTGTGTGTGTGTTTTCATGTATGAACATACAGAGGTATAAACATAGTGAAGGATTAAAAACTAAAAGGCGATAACTTAATGCAGACAAAACACAATGCACAATACTCTGATCTCACAGACAAGTTAATTTACATTTTTCTCAAACAATTATTTTCTTTTTTTTTCGGAGGGGAGAGGAGGGCATTTGCTTATATACTGTCATATATTATAAAGTTTGATGCTCATGAATGATAATCTGTAAACAAACTAAACATGCTCTGCAAAGGCAAGACTTTAAGTTGTAGTATCCTCACTTAGAATTGATATTATGAGATGACACAAAAGTTTGTGAATGTATTTCACAGAATAGCTTTAACCCTGCAATCCCAGAGAGATAACCAAAAGACCATCACATCCTCTGTGCATTGTCAAAAAACCTGTAATGCATGGAAAAGTTATCCAGCTAAAGAGATCAAACTATTGTATCATTTAGAAGATTAAAGAGAAACATATGAAACTTTCAACTTAAAACTTAAAGTTACTTAGTTAGAATAGTCTATATAAAATAACTTGCTTTTAACATTCAGTGCTGTTTGCAGCAGGAGATCACTCAGAACTTTTCATATTGAATAAAACTTCTCACAAACACTCATTTGACTGAGTATTAACATTACTGGTGTCTCCACAGATTAGTCCAATAAACTCCAAAAAAACTACTCCTTTTAAATGGAATCTTTGAAAGAGAACCTGGATTGATTTGTTGTTAGTTTACTGATTTCTGGTACCATTATTAGACACATCAGTAAAAAAAGTTAGCTGTTAAGATGTAAATCAACTTGCAGGCTTGATCCCCATGAAGGATTTAAACCAGTATGAATATTATCAGTTATTAAATTAGGACTCTCTATTTGAAAGTAGTGAAATTTTACACATTCAGTATTTCTCTTTAATATCTCATGTCCAAAGAACAGCAGGTTGTCACAAGGAAAATATCATAAAACTCTGCTTTTGAAACATAGCTACCCAAATTTATCTCATTCTTCCAACTTTCTGAAAGTACGTGATGTAGGACATACTGTGGATTAAAATAGTGGCTGCTTTCATGGTCCAAAATGTGTCATGTTTTAAAGGCATTAGCACAACCATTGCAGTGCTTTAAGCCATAAAACCAAACTCAATTCATAAAACTTTTACATAGGACATGAAAAAAAAAGGAAGGAAATTAGTGTTTGGTTGAATTTTTCTTTGATACAACTTGTTTAAACTTGTGTTTCCCTTTAAATGAAGCTACAGTACATTTGTAATGTAGCTGGGTCATATGATCCTGCCTCCTTTGGCTCTTTGGCTTAATTTGACAGCCAGAGAACATATCAAAAACTATTTTTGGTCAAATATTATCTTAATATTATCTTATCTTAAATTTGCACAAAGTAGCGAGGAGTTTCCATACTTTGAAATACAGTGCCACAATGTCACCGCTGATCCCTTTGGTAGTAAAAGGGTGAAGAAACACGTTGTGAAAAGTAACTGTGTGGTTTAGAAATTTCTTCATATCGGTGGTTATAGCAACCATTGATTGATTTTCCTTTTTGGATATAACTCGACATTTTGGGGTTTTGAATTAAATAAATGTAAAAATGATCCTTTGCCTAAAATAACCTACTAAATATTACTGACTTATCGTATTATAAAGCAGATTTGGAAGCAGAATGAATGTGATTATGTGCTGATGTAAGGCTGTAGCCCTCTTTAATCCTGCCTATGATGACTTGCAATCAAGTATCTCATAAATAAATCTGTAAATCACCACTTAAGACTGATGTCACTTATAAGGCCTATTAAACATCAAAGCAAAGCAAACGTTTTATGGTAACAGTAAGCTACAGTGTGTGTGTGACTAATTAAGCCTACAAGAGATAAACAAATTCGCCATATCATCTATCATTACCAGTCTTGCTTGCAAACTTACTTTGCCACTTTGTTGATAACAGGTGCAAAGTTAGTGGGTCCATACAGCTGGACTGTCCTCAGGCTCTGAAAGTAGGCCTCCAGAACCCCTTCTATTCCCACACAGTTTGGATTGTCACCGTCACCACTCTGCAACAGACACCACAAAGATGCAGGAAACAGTGGGGAGTTATTCTAGACTAATACAATTAAATAAATCTGTGAAGAGTTCATTACATTATTCAGAATATATTTAAACATATCTTTAATGAGCTGCTGTCAGATGTGATGGTATCTCATCCATTTGCATTTAACTGAACATGATGCTTTAGTCTGAATGCATATCTGTACTGTATGAAAATACAAATGGTAAAAAAAAACAAATAGTGGAGAAATCTGACTGAAATTTACAAAATAATAGTCTTTATTATAAAAAAGATTAAATAAACTAAAAGTAGCCAGTAGAATTTTTTTTTGGGGGGCTCAATAAAGTACAACTTAGTGACCAGTGAACCAGTGGCTACTAACTTCCTGTCCTCAGTGAGCTTATTGAGCTCACAGCTCTAACTTGACTTTGTGCATCCAGGCAAATGAAAGGAAGTTCAGTATGCCTGTAGTTGTAAGCCTGAATAGACAAGGTCTATTAATGTTTTTTTTACTGAGACTTTGTATTATGTGATAACATTTCATTATGTAAATGCAAATCATAAACATGACAGAGACATGCAAACTGAATGTCATGCAGAGAAAGATATTTGATTTACACACTCTGAAGAACTGAACCATGAAATAAATTGAGTAACAATCTTATTCTTGGCAAATGTTCAAAGAAATCCAAAATAATCTGTGTTAAAGGTGCAGTAACATAAAAAGAAGGAACATCCCCTGAGCATATATCAATAAAACTTTACATAAATAACATTATGGTACAAAGCAGAAAAGGACTTAGACTCAAGTTGCATTAAAGTTGAACTTATTTGGTCTCATTACAATGTTGTTTTTAATATTTTCTTCACAATCTTCTCACCGTTTGATTCCCTGTATGCTATGGGATATGGTTTCAGATTCTCATGGGATGTTAGGAAATAGATGTGACCACGTGCAAACAATGAAAAGTCCAGGCAAGGCAAGCATCCCTTTCTGGGATCCACCATTATTTATAAATCTCATTTTGAGTAGAAAAACTTTTCACAAGGGTTTAATAAAAGAACAGCAAAGTGAAACAAAAGCTAAATGTTAGCATCTATGTTAGCAATGAGCATAGCGGTAAAGTGGTGTGAACGTCAGCTTGTTGCAACCCTTGTACAAATCAAGTTTTAATTTGATCTGTGTTCACTGAATATGTCCAAAAGAAGTATGAAACCTTTATTAAACACAGTAAATAGTTTGTATAACATTTGTCATTACCTTTTCTGGATAATATGAATGTGTGACAGAGTGACGTGTTGTAAGGTCAGCATCACAGAAGACCCACTGTAAGCATGTTCACTGAGTCTGTTTATCTAATAAAAACATAGCTTCCTGCTGTTGATCCTTTAATATTCTTGCTGATATTCACTACAAATGTAACTACTTTATAAATCTTAATTTATATACTGGGAGATTGTTTTGTTTGTTTATTTTAACCAATTAAAAAAGTATTTGTATTTTCTAGATTCAGCTTACCAAAAGCTCATTATTTATGTTTTTAAATATAAAATGTCCCTCTGAACATAATACAGTGACTCATGATGTAATTTTGATGCACTGTGTAACTTTTTGGTTCTGCTCTCGGCAGTCACAAAAAATTATAGAAAGTTATTTTCTTACTCTGTAAATCCAAATCAATTTTGGTAAACAGTACTAACTCTTAAATATATTATATTATGGACATAAACTTATTAACCAAAATAAATGTATATGTAGACTATATGCAAAGGTCCAAGTTGCTGTGTATCCTCTGAAGAACATAATTTACATGGCAAGAATGACGAGCTCTGATTTGAAATGACTGTTTGTCTCTATTATAGCATGTTAAAAGTTACAGTTTATGGAAAAATGAAACATCTTACAACTGATCATGTTAGCTAATAACATATTGTTATCATGTTTGGGCAAAGAGAATGTCTTGGCAGGCTCTGATGTAAAGATTTAGCAATCTGCTAAATAAGGCATATACTGTTAGAAAATCAAACGTGAACATGATCCAAGAACTCCCACCACATTTTCTTCACCAAAACTCATTAAAAGAAAGGAAAACGGTTCTGTGGTCGAAAACAAAAGTGTGAAATTGTTTTTGAACAGCATTGATATTGCATACCTGTACTAAAACGGAGAAAAACTATCTTGTTATCAGCACTCAATTTAAAAGCCTAGTTTTTCTGATAGCATGAGGGTGCATTCATATCCAAGAAACTGTGGCAACTAAATAATCTGAAAAGGTGTCATATGTGCTGAGGTCTACATAAAGGACTACAACAGCAAACACTGTAAAAAAGTGCAGGTGCAACCAAGGACGTAGACTTGATTTCAAAAGTCGAGGAGCCAGAATTATTCTTCATAAAATAATATTTCAGCTTACTGTGTTTTCTAGTAGTTCTTCTAGTTTTCTGTTGCTACTTTAAAGCTTAAACTGGCTCCATTATGCACATTTCAAGCTAAATGTTTTTTATGTCCAGAAGGGCATAAATTAATATCGCATTTTTCCCAAACCCCCTTCTTCACATTGAAGAAGCAGGAAGAGAATGCAGCGCCTCTGATTGGTCAATTCCCGGAGCAGTCGTTGGGGGTGCGCACATCAGCTGTTTCATCACACAAGCAGCGGCAGAACTCATAAACAAACCTAATTAACTTAGTAAATGATGTCAATACAAAACATGAAGCCGTACATGTCGTAACTCACAGTAAAAGTGCAGGGGACAAAAACGTCTTTTTGAAAAAGTACAGGGGACATGTCCCCCCCTGTAAAACTACGTCCGTGGGTGCAACATCTTTACCAACCGAAAAAGTCATGAAATGAAAAAAAAATGCAACTCAAATCTATTATAAGGCCAGAGTGGCACAAAATTACTCAACCAAAGGTTCAGACACTAGTCTCCTAAATATTATAAATCCTGATTATAAAATGTAGCATATCACCAGAAAGACTCCATCCAGCTAAAACACATGCTGATGGAAAGGTGTTGGTTTAGACTTGTTTAGAAGCCACACGACCGGGATACCTTACGTTGAAAATTGAACTGAAATGTAACCAAAAAACATCAGCAGACAAGACGAGGCTTATAGAGCAAACTAGTTAACCCGTTTAATCAATCTGTTTTTTATGGAAAAAGTACAAAAGTGTGCAAATATGAGAAACCCAATAAACTAATAAACTTTTTTCCAAATAACCCAAAAAAACAATAGCTTTTGTGTTTATCACAATTATTATTCAAAGTTTCCGAATATATATGTATGTTTTTTTCTTATTTATTTTTTTATAATCATATAATTAAATTTATAAAATTTGAAACTTTAAGCACATTTCGGGGGGCCCCTGGTGGTGTCGGGGCCCCAATGTTCAACTCTGACAGCAGCACTGTCGCTAAAAAAAGAAAATCAAAAGATCTGCACTGGCCCAGTCAAGGTCTTGACCTCAACCTGACTGAGAAGCTTTGGTGGAGCCTTAAGAGGGATGAGCATGAAATAGATTAAATGCCAATGGACACAATCAATGTTTTAAAGAAGATTGCAAAGTTATATGTGTTTATCTTCAGTTTAACAACACAGGTCCCATAAGCTCACTGCCCAGAGATTTGTAACTGGCTGCCCTCATCACTCTGGAGGGGGCAAAACCAAAGTGAGGGGTTGCTGGGAGACTCCAACTGGCAGGCAGATGAGCCCTCATCTCAACTTGTGAGACCAGCTGTTGTTGGAGCGACGTCTCCTGGTCCAAACCAACTGTGCGGATGTGCCTTGCATGTGTGATTTCACATGTTGGTGTGTATGTGTTTGTGTGTCTTACCAGTGGGAACGCGTGGGAGATTTTGCCGTCAGGGGGCAGCTTAGCTCCAAAGCCGTAGGCAGGAAAGAGCTTGTCACTGTCATAGTCCTGGATAATCTCCCCCACTGCCTTCAGGGCCATGGCATATGCATTCATCTGGTAGGGGCTCATATAGTGGAGGGAAGTGGGCTGGGATGGGTTACCTTAAAACACACAGACCAGAATAAAGTGAGCTGATTTAACTTGGGAAATATAAGAGGGAATATATTTTCAATAAAAAGCCAAATATTATCACATGACTGTTCAATTTCCAGATGTCCTAATTTCTGATTAAATCTTGGCTTGAGATGTGAGAAAATGAGGTTTCTTATAGTTAAGAAAGGAAACTGGAAGAAAACATTATGTTCTTTCATCTTTTACATCTCAAACTTTCTGGAAAACAAGAAGTTATTGCTTCAGAGTCTTACAATACTGTAAGTAAATTATACGACTATATTTACTGAACACATTAATATTGTCAAGGGCAGCTGAAAGACAGCTCTCTCCCTTGAGATAAGGTATTCTGGACAGTCTTCCAATTTGAGAAGAAGCAACACTTTAATGAGATGAGAGGTACGGGTTTATTTGATAAGCCAAGGTAGAAGCCACACTCCAACACACCTACTGACAATGTATTCCCTCACTAATCCAATCGAGCTTCCAACTGCACTGCAGGTGTATCATGCGCCTCAAAACACGGTAATTATCAAACATGTTCCTCATAACTTGCACACCACACACATGGCTGGCTGCCTGTTTAATCAATAACAATGTGAATGTTATAATTTATTCAAGGCAGCTGTGCTCTTATTGTTAAATGTTTACAGGTCAAAGAGCAAGCTAGTGCGTTCAGGGAAAGGATGGCTTACATCACACTGAACTAATGCATCTTAAAAGCAAAATGTTTTCTATTTTAAGAATCATAGTTTAGAGAAAATGTCTGATAAAATAATGCAGTGAGAGTTTTTGTCAAGTACAATAAAGTCTACAGTGATGTTCTTTCTTTGTCAGTCTATTTTGTACTGCACTAAGATGGCTATGTTTAGGCTAAAACCAGGAAAATCAGTGAACAAGCACAATGCCGGGGCTTATTACTGTAGCTCTCTGACACAAGAACAAAGGAAAGGGATAAAAGAAAAGGATGCTTTCTAATTGCTAAGCAACTGAAACAGGTTAGAGCTGGAAATTATATGTTTTCAGATTATTTGATGACAATTAGTTTATTTGTAAATGGATCATGATGGTCCCAGATCAACCCCAGATTTAGGTAAGAGTGTGATCTGTAAGATAATAAATATATGCATTTGTCACTGCAAGGTACACAAATATGATAAAACTGCAGGACCAGCCAAAAGTTTGGCCATAGACTCCCACTGTTTTCTATTTGTGTCTAAACTTTTGACTGCTTCTGTACTTCTGATGCCTAGGTGGTGCACCATAACACTGTAGGCACTTAACTAAATGCTGTAACCTAAAGGGGGGGGGGGGGGGGGGGGGGGGGGGGGGGGGGGGGGGGGGGGGGGGGGGGGGGGGGGGGGGGGGGGGGGGGG
>JBAMHV010000014.1:21672169-21683564 GCA_037177535.1 Pseudomugil gertrudae
GTTAGTAGATCAGTTTGTACTTTTTTAAGCGTGAGCAACGAGTTTGCACGCATTTTAGTACACGCAAACCTTTAGTAAATTTGGCCCCAAGTGATGTGGGTTGAAACGTGAACATGTGGAAAACAAGCATTTCGTCCTCCACCTTCATTTAAAAGATTAATCAGGCTGTGTATTGGAAGACTCCACAAGACTGAACAAGCTGTGTTATCTAGCATTAATGACTAATCAATCACCATAATAAATCCTTCACACAGGGATCTTATTGTAAGTAACCTTTAACTGATGTCATTTTTGTCATTATTCTCTTCAAGGTGAATTCTGTTAATGAACACTGAAAAATGTTAATTAATCATGTGGAAACTTCAGAAGGTTTGAGATGAGTGTCTGTAATTGTCTCCATTTTAAAAATCCATCTGATTAAAAAGTGTGTGTGTGTGTGTGTGTGTGTGTGTGTGTGTGTGTGTGTGTGTGTGTGTGTGTGTGTGTGTGTGAAAAGGGGGTTCATTGATGCTGCGCATGATTACATTGTTATTCTATGTTCAGAAAACTAGCAAACATTTCTGGCCTGTCCACTTCCAAACAACATTTTTATCAACTTCTAAAAAACAGATGGAGTTAAAGTATTTTTCCAGTGTGACAAAATATTTAAACAATTTCTACACTATGGAGCAATTTTAACTATTTTAATGATTAGGGAGAGCTTTTCAGAAAATATGTTCTCTGTCCACACATCTGTTCATTTTGTGTGAGATAACTAAGGTCTAGCGTAACTGATTTAATTTTAAAACAGTGTTAGATATTTTATTCTCAAGCCAAACCTTTGTTACTTTTAACCTGAACTGAACTCTAAACAACTTCATGAGACAACACTGCTTAATTCTGGTGCTGGTTTTTGCTGTTTGTTTCCTGTTTCCAAGCACTGGCATCATTTACTTCTCTCTTCTTTGACACAAACTCAGCAAAGTCTGTTGTATTTGGGCTGAAAGTGGAGCTCTCTGATTGTTTGGTCTGTCTGAGCTTGATAAGGGTTCTAAAACATGCCAGTAGTACTGTGGGCAGCTGCAGGGCATATAAACATATATTTTGGCCTGGTACATCAGGCTCATCAGCTAACACCAGTTCATGTTGGTGGCAGTAACCATGCTTAAAACCGCCAAGCAAAGTGAAAGAGAAAAATTTGAAAAACACAATTGCAGACAATTGCAAATTGGCACATTTCTAGTAAATTGGATCAGTGGAATAAAAGAAAATGTGTGCATTGTGGTAATATTTGCTGGGAAGTATGGAAGTCATAGTGTTTTTCCACTGGAAGCTTGCTTTTGTGCTATGCTTCTTACAGTGTAAGTGGGTACAGTCGAGAAGTCGAACGAGATGATGTCAAATTGCTGAATTGTTTTCAGAAACATACAGACAAAAGAGAACATTTACATTTGGTTAATTTTGCTGAGCCACCTCAGACATCTGATTTATAGACATAACACCTCTCTGGCACCATCCCCACTCTGTCTCTTTATTTTGCTCCCCTGTACACAGATGTAATCGTCTCAGACTTGTTTACTCTTACTCTTGCATGCTCATATGTCAACTTCTAAAACAGCACTCATCCCTCAGTATCCTTTTTGTAAGAGGTAGTATCAGTTAAATGCAGCTTATCATTATGGTTTGATAAGAGCAGAGGAACTGTTTGGAAAACCCTATTAATAATGATTGCTTAAATACATGCTGTACTTGTTAATATATAAAGTTTGTAAAGCCTGTTCATGTTAGTTCAACATCACTCTTCTGTTAAATAGCAAAGCCTCTACTTATAAGAATCTGACCTACAAACAAACCATTCATGACCAGAATAAATGGAAGTAGGGGGGTTTAACAGTGTCAATCACTTGAGAATAATTTGGGATCTCTAAAGTGGCCTCAAAAGGTTCTAGGTTCTAGTTCTGCACCTGTTACTCAACACAAGCCTGCACTACTTTTGCTTATCCGAGACCTTGTCTTATAAATAAGGATCCTTTTCCAATGCTTGAGGACAGGCTGTAATATCCAGAGACAGAAAGGGTGCTCAGGGTGGTAGTATCATAGTATAGTTACAACTGACTAAATAAACTTGCACAGCAGCATGGCATTGTTTTGATAAGCTCCTGTAATGTCACATTTCTTCTTGGGACAGCTCCTTTGATTTTTGAGCTCTTCATTTCATCTCAATAAGACGGGGCCGTGTTCTGGTTCAAATAAAAGCGTTAACGCATTGTAGTATCTATGCCGTGCTGGTCTAATGGCATCCTTCTGGTAAATTTCACAGGACCACACAGATGAAGCTTACACACTATACTCACTAAGTTTAAAATGACATATCTTGTACCTTAAAATGCCTCTCATAGCTTTAGATATCGTTCTGATTGTTATGACTCAGCATGCATATTATTCAGTGCATTTCTTTTGTTCAAATTCAGTTGATTGACTATTCATTGTGCAACACTACTAAATCAAAGGCAGTTAATTTTGTTTTAGGAAACTTAAAAAAGATAAATACATATATAAACAAAAAACTCACTTAAACATAGTTACGGTAACTATGCGTCACTAAAAGGGTAAAACTATTCATTTTTAGTTATTTAGGCGAAGCCGCAGCAGCTTTGTTTATTAAGCTTACATTACAGTTTGTTATTCTGACGCTGATTTTGTGTTCATGAGGAATCATTTCAACTGAGAAAAAACCTAAACTCCATGAAGAGCTCAGCAAGCAAGGCCAGATACCATTGCCTATAAGGAAAATGGGTTCAACTCTGGCTCATGTCCTTTCTTTTCTCTCATCTCTATTTGTCTCCAAGCATACCATACTGGTACATAAAAATAATAATAAGAACTCACTTTATTTGACCTTTATATGAATATAAAAAATGGTTAAAACTAAAAGAGAATATGAAGATAAATTGATCCTGTTTGTGCCAAATCTAGAAATTTCTTTCTCATTATAGTTTCATTATAGTAGAATTTCAGTTTAAATCTCCAAACAAAATCAACTGAACCAAACTGGGGGAACAGAAATTTCCCACAGAGAAAACCAAAATTTTCAGGACTCACGACAGGGTTCTCTCCATGCGTCCTCCTGAGGACCCAATGATCTCTCCCAGTGTACAAAAGGTCTGTCCTAGAAAGTCCTTAGAAGGAGAAAAACATGAAAGACCTTGAGATACTCCATGCTTCACAACGGATAAATCAGCAGAAAAAAGAAAGTAATGTAAATACTGAAAGGTATTGCTAACAGGGGAATCAGTCCTGCAGAATAAAATCAAGAAATATCTCCATAGAAATAATGTTAGATGTGCATATGCTCAACAGCAAGTACTAAGTAGAAACTCAAGTCATTCAAATTCAGTCTCATCATGAAACATTACCTTTACACTTTGATGTACTAGTTACACAAGCATTCATTAACTCAACTAAGTTAGGCTTCAAAAGCCATCAAGTGCTGAGTCATCCTCCTGGCTGTTAATGAATGAGGCTCCATATAAAGCTGCATTTAAAGAAAATGTCATTGCAGCAGTCGAGAATTTCATGCTTTGTTTGTCAAGTTCATTGAAGAACAGATTTTTTTTGTCCCACCCACAATACAGACAGAAATAAACATATGGCAACATAAGAAGCAGAGATGACACAGCATAATAAAACACACACAGAGGGTTGATGTTTGTGATGCACAGGCGTGAAGTGTAGGTGTGAGTCCTGCAAAAAAACAGTAGATGTGTGTGGCCGCTTCTAATGCCCTGACATGCAAAATACGCTGCAGTATATTAGCTTCAAAATAACATTGGCAGCTTCCTTTGCTTTGATGTGGGAGTTCTGAAAGTTGTTTTTACCTGAGCCAATGAGAAAATGCAGACAGACAAAATGCAGCACAACACAACGGGTGGAAGCTTCCCAGGCGTTGATGTTTGTCCGTGATGGAATTAAATGAAAGAATGGGAGAGAAATACAATAAAAATCGCCGTCTGGGAATCACGCCACAAAATTGCAACTTTCACCTACGGATGCTGAGATTTATGGGAAAATAAAAAGTGAAATGAACAAAGAATAATAGCAGGACTAATGAGACCAAAGAGCTGCAAATGGAATCACTCACCTTCTGCTCTCCAAAGGAGATGGTGGGAAGGACAAGAATGAAAGATACAATCACAGGAAGGATTAGCAATGTGTTAAAACTATAGATTTATCTGATGTATAAAACACTTTATGGTGACTAAGGCTAAATAATGGCATGCATTTTAGGGCTGAAGTGAAAGCTGCCTTTGAGATCAATATGGACCCCAGAACTTACGTGTTTGGATATATTGCAGCTTCTAGAGTCTACATTGTACCTAAAAAATAAAATAAATATTTAAAGCATTTTTTTAAACATACATATTATAACAATGTAGAAAATCTTATTTAATTGTAGCAAATTTAAAGTAAAAAGTTTTACACTGTAAAAAGGTTTAGAAAGATGGCAAATGCTTACACATCAAACCGTAAATTCTGCTTCTCCTCAAAGAAGAAATCCAGGACAAATTTCCTGACAAAGTCTGGATTCCTGGTGTTATCGATGACCTCTGTCCGGCCAAACTACAAGACAAAAATAGACTTTCAGACGCAGAAACAGTATTGATCATAGATTGTAAAACAATAAGAAATGTAGGTAATGTAAATATTTTACATATTAAAGTATAAAAATAATCGAATGATCTATTTCTGAAGAACTAGAAACTACATGTAACAACAGCAGAACATGTTACATAAATAATTATTTATGTGTAAAATAAGAGTTTTTATTTCATTTACTCAACACACAAAAACATTTAAATGCAAAAAATAAAAATAAACTACCAACACAAAATGTTGGGATGCTTGTAATCACTTTTAATAGCAATAACTAACAAAAAGTGCATTTGTCAACGTTATGGTGAAACTTTGGTTAAGATTTCTTATCCATGTTTAATGAAGTTCCCGGAAATGTATTTACACAGAAATAACTTAAAGTTTATGCTTTTACAGTGTATTACTTGGTGGTAACAAATGAATAAAGTTATTTGGATCAGCGGCACCTAAATTCTTGCAATTTTCTTTCTTTTGTTCTCTTGTAACATTACTCTCTTGTAAACCATGAATTCAAAATCTCCTTCACAAAAATGTGGTCATGCTGCACCGCACCGAGCAGCATAGGCTAAATCCCGTGTCTCCAGAGAAATTAGACTCTGACACTGAAGCCTGCACTCCGCTGTGCGTGCCCATAGAGGCACACTACTCTCCAGAGCCTGCCTATTTCTCTATCACCCTGACAATCACACCAGTAATTCTCCCCCCCAGCAGACTCTTTGCTTCACCTCCTTGGCCTGGCCCGATAGCCCCATGTAATGAGCTATTGATTTTGGCACTGCCCCACCCCAACCTCAATACTTTGAGTCACGTCTTCAGTACCTAGTGCACATAATCCATGCTATCAGCTGTATTCCCTGCCTATCCATTACCTGGGCCTTGCAGGGGGGTGTATTGGACTTCAGAACCTACCTGCCGTATCAACCCAGCAGGAAAATCCCATATTTCTTTGATGGGTTTCTATTTTGGGGTTGGAGGCTTTATTGTATTAGTCACAAGTTATTGGTTAATACTTGCTTGAACCGTGTGGGTGCAGATTAAAGTTGATCATAGTGTTGTCTTGTCATTACTTTCAGGTAAACTAAGTGTAAAAGGCAGTAAAAATGTGTCCTGTTTTTCAGTAAACCACTGACAGAGAGGCTTCTATATCTGAAATCAGATATCTGCTAATACCCGGATTTTGGGATACCAAATTAATTCATGTGAACATTACTGTGATTATGGTCATAATTGTAGCTGTTGTTATTGTGTGATTCATGATAAGAGAGCAACTGATAAACAAAATAAACCAAGCTGAAACATAAAAAAACTCATAAGAAAAAAATCTTCAAAAGTAAATCAAAGATAAAGTCTGTAGCTGCTTTATAATGGAAAAACAAACAAAGGTACACTGTGGGCTGCACAGTTATGTGCAGGAAGGTCACTGGCTCACTATAAAAAGAGAGTGGAAATGGTTGTTTGTCTTTGTGTTGGCCCTACAATGGACTGGTGACCTGTCCAGGTATACCCTGCTTCGTGCCTTTGAATTGCTGGGACAGTCTGAATTTGACTAAGCATGTTCAGAAAATGAATTAAAGCAAAGATACTTATTAAATCATCATTAAAGCCAGGGAAAAGGGAACCAGAATGTATAGAAATAAGCTGGGAACACTAGATTTCTGACAGACAGGGTGTGATCTGCAGCTTTGGCACAGAAGGTTTCTGCTGAAGGAGACTTTTGATCATAGCTACCATTCATGCAAGAACCTTTGGTTCAGTTCTAAGGTCCTACAAACAGGAAAGTGCATGTTGTAAATGTTTATGCTCCACCAAGTCCCAACTCTTAAACCTGTTTCCAGTGGAAATTAGTACAGAATACAGTTTGTGACATGTGCATAGATTGAGTCTGGTTGAGGGAAAGGAATTGTGGAGATTTTACCAAAATGTGTTGCCAGATTTGCTTGTCTCATGCTGGTGGATGGGTGTGTCCTTAAGTTAACTCATCAGATTTCATTCATGACTACACCAACAAGATCTGTTTGTAAATAGCTAATCAGTAAAACATTACTGTTCAGTTTACTTCTATTACTTCTCTAATTTAAGTTATCATTAGTAATCAAATACTAATATGAAAAAAAGGGAGTTAAGTAAAGGGACCCTTAAATAAAAATGCTGCAATATACTTCTGATTTGCAGAGTTGACCTCCTCTGATAAGAGGTCATTAAATAATTTTTTTTTGACCCAGCTGTGCCATGTATAAGTGCTCAAGAAACATACAGATGGAGCCCCTTCCAGTCAAATACCAGACAATTTCTACCCATTTCCAGACATGGACCTTGAGGTGAACTGGCTAAGTGAATGGAACAGCTGGCCATTATAGGTGGCTGCAATCTGCGTCATTATAACGGCTGAAAAAAATCATATAATACCAGATAATCCCAATGATCCATTTATGTATAGACACACCATCAAAAACAAGGTTGACCAAGATGCTTTGGAAGTTCATTTAAACAAAAAATTGTAATAAAAGTTATTAATTCAAACGGAAAGATAGCACAACATAAAAACCTGAGAGTCAAACTGTACTCAGACTACACAACCATCCTAAAAAGTGAGTTTTAAGATGAGAACCAAAAGACTGTATTGGGTCTGAAGTGCAAGTATTGTATAGCAGATAATTCCAGAGTCTAGAGACTGCCGAGGTGAAAGTTCAGTCCCATATGCTTTAAACGAGACCTCAGCTGTACCAAGAGCATCTGGCGAGATCATTAAATGCTCTTTTGGGATTATATAACTGAAGCAGCTTAGTTAAGTAGCTGGGTGTCACACCATTAAAAGTTGAAAAGAAGTCAAAGAAAGTAAACAATCAATATAAAAACGTGCTAAAATGGAGTTATGCTGTGGCTTGTTAAAAGATACAGAAGCACTTTAAAATACCTGCAGAGGATGTGATGAAAGGTCTCCAAACAGTCACATCTAGTGGTGATTAATGTTTTTTCTGGTGGAAGATATTAATTTGGCAGTTTGCTGTGAGTGATAAAACTTACACTTGACTGTTCTGACCTCTTCTTTTGGTAACACTGAAAATCCAGAGGGCTGAGTGTATCAGTTTACTGCCGCTAATGGGTAAGCTAAAAAGATGAAAAGCCCAACATATAGTGAATGTAAACTAGGAGGCTTCCGGTGTTATTCTAATGTTAATATTACGTGTTGATTTTTTCTATGTAATCTGTCCATATATGCACTCAAAACTTATATATCAAACATTTTATTTTATCCATGCATAACAACACGTGGACAGAATATTAAAAGCAAACAGAGCATGTGCCAGGTTTCCATCCGAGCTCAATTATCCGCTCAGGTGTCAATATGCATATGGCTGCCGGCAAGATGTTTACTCCTCTGATTGCAGCACAAATCCTGCCGTGTTTCTGATTAGGCCTTCCACGCAGAGTAAAAAGGTGTGAGGTGTCTTGATGTGAGCAGATCTGTAGTGACAAACCCCTCAATGGCACATAATGGCCGACTTCTGAATTTTCAAATGGGTAAACAAAGTGACTGAACTCAGGATGTTATTACTGTAGATGAGGGGAAATAGGGCCAGGAGATGAGACATGTTTGTCTGCCAAAGGGCCAAAAAAAAGGAAATAATTCAAAGAATTATATATGAAAGGAACAAAACCTGACCGTGAGCTAAAAGAGTGAAACAACAAGATGTCAAGAGGAGTGTTTCTGTTAAGGCTAATAAAAAAAACAAGCAACCTTGTTGCTCTGATGCATGATTTAAGTGATTTACTAGAGATTATTATTTATTCATTCTTTAACCTCTGCTATTAGCTTAGTTTGGGTCAGGTATGTGTATTTTTCAAAATGAATTTTAAGGCAAGTAAAGATATTAGCAGCTTAAATTTTATACAATATTTTCTTTAGTCTGTACTAAGTTCTCCTTTGATTTCAAAATAATGAGCTCCCTTTCTTATATTAACAAAATAATAATAATAATAATAATAATAGATACCTTTTTTATACTTTATTCTGAGGGAAATTCAGTATTCAAGTGCAGCCAATCCAAGGTTACATAGAAACATACATGACATATAGAATTGGACATTTGGTGCAGCTAGTTGAACCAGCGCTCCTTTCATAGTGGGGGGAGAACACACACACATACACACACACACACACACACACGAGGGTAGTATAAAGGAAATCATGGAAACAAAACATGGAAATTATTATTCAAAATAAAGGCCTATTTGCAAGACAAAAATATCAAATATTAATTTTGGGAGCAAATAATCCCTAAACTCACCTCTCTCCATTCTTTGGTTCCCACAGCCTGCAAATACAATACGACCACTGGAAGAGAAAAAAGAGGAGAAGCATGAAGAAAAGGAAACAAATAAAAAAACATTCAGATTCAACCCGTGGCTTAATTGTACCTAAAGGTTGGAAGAGGCAGCTCCTTACAGAAAAAAATGACTGTAAATAGGATATAATAGTTGACCATATGGATGATGAGAACCTATTAAAGCTCCCTGGTATGCTTACAGAACAGTGCAGGAGTAATCAATCTTTGTTTTTTCTGCCTTGCAGATAGGCCGTCATCGTCTTCAGCTAGGCTTCTCCCTGCTATTAATATGTGTAATTACATGGCAGGGTCCATTTTTCACAGGACAAGGTGAAACAAACATGCACTACTCACTTTAATAAAGACTAAATTTGTTGTTCTGATTAGACTAAGAACTTAGCAGGTATTAAAAAAAGACTTTTTTCTACAATCCTTTTTTCCATGCATGCTCTGAGTTTAGCCATAATGCACACTGAGACGCTTCCATGTAAATATATAAATATTATCATGTATGTATGCATATGCCTGAAGAGTGTATGTCTACATTTATGTTGTAAAACCAATTAAATGTAAATATAAAAAGTGCACTGAGAAAATGATCCACCCACATGCTGCTGCTCCTACTTCATGCTATGCTTACAATGAAATCTGCAAAGTTTGCAAGCTAGAGCAAAGTGAGTTTTCCATATGTTCTAGCTGCTAGCAAAACTCACTTACTTAAATAATTAAATCTGAACTGCAACTATATTCATCGCACTGTTGCAAAGTATGTTAGCTGGCAGCAACAATATCCTGCACCACCATTAGCTTGCATTTTTGTTTTCCTTGTCCTTACACATAAAAGCTACGACATGATTAATCTTTTAGGAAGATAAATATTTGTTTTTTGATGCACAATAAGACATTTGTTTTGATGAAGGAGAGATGTGTCTTGGCAGGGTCGTATGCAGCAGTGCTGTCCATCAGTTTGAGGAAATAAACAAAGAAAGAAAAGAGATTTAGCATCAATATAACTGCAAATATGTACCCAAGGTACAATGTTTTAGTGTAAATGATTTTCTGTGTCTACATATGTAATATTCAGACATGCCTGCCTTGAATGTTTTTAATAGTTTTTTTTTTTTAAGCAACTTCATGTTGATAAAAAGGTGAAACTGCTGAATTATACTTTAATCATGATTACAAACACACTAGTGCACAAATGGACGTCTCTTGAAACCATGTATATACAAATATGTTTTTTTTATGTGATTTGTTTTTATTTACCTTGCTTCATTTCTTCATTACTATGTTTTGTTTCTAGTCTAGCTCACTTTTACTCTGGATTCAAGCTTCATACTTATATCTTATTTACATTCTGTCTGTAACACCATAACCTCTGCCAATGCGGTTACGTTTTTGTCTGTTTCTTACGCACAAACTACTGGATGAATTTGTTTATTTTTTTCCCCCGGAAACGGATCTTGGTTTAACTTAGACTCCATTAAATTTTGGAGGTAAACTGGAAAGACTCAGGAATTTCTAAAAGTATTCTTCACAATATGGGTGAAAATTAGCAGCTTGGCCGAGATCTGTGCTCTCTGAGTGCTCTTCTCGTTACTCATGGTTTACCTTTTAACATTTCTACAATGTGAATTTGCCCCCTGAGAACAGCTCTGTCTCTGAGTACAATAGTCTATGCTAGAAAATAGACAATTGTTCCAATTATATAAACAATTATACAATTATAAATATAATAATTACAATTATAAAAATACAATATAAGACTATATCTGGGTCAAACATTAAAGTTCATAAAGTTCATGAGCAAATTAGCTCATGTCTTTGTTGCTAACTGAATTAATAAGAAAAAAAACTAGTGAAAACAAATAAGCACCAGGGCTTCAGCCTTCTTGTCTCAAGTCATGCCACAGAACTGAAATGATTTTTAAGAGAAACTACATTTTTCCTTTATTGTGATCAAGGCAAAAGAGCTTGATGTTTGCAAAGTGGGACAGTAGAGGCCAACAGAGAACTGAGACTAATCTGCAGTTAAGCCACACAAATGTTTGCCATGTCTGAGGATCCTGACTGATTACATACTTCATGGAAAGTGACTGAGGAAGGACGGAGCCCATCTGGTCAACCGCACAGCAGGTAAATCAAAAGGCAATTCCATGTCCCTGTGAACCTTACTCCCAGCTACGACACCTGGCGATTTTCGGGCTACAGCAGCAACACAGACTTTGAACATGAATGATTCAGAGAGGAGCACATATCAGATTACCCAGTAATGTGAATTCACAGCAGTATCAGAGTTCTGCAATAAAAAGAAGCATCTCAACTGTTTGGATAGTTGTATGTGTAACACATGGATTGCAGTGATGGCTTGTAACGCGTTACTTCTAACGCGTTACTCTAATCCAATTACTTTTGTGAACTAACGAGTAAAGTAA
>JBAMHV010000014.1:21695130-21707414 GCA_037177535.1 Pseudomugil gertrudae
ATTAGCAGACTTGTGCAGCACTTAACATCACACTCTACACAAGTCTGCTAATTACTCACTGATTTGATTCAGGTGTGGCCAACACATCCCCATTGGCTGACATGGGCTGGTAACAGAACTATGGCTTTGTTTTAAAGGCTTTAGGGGCTGGATTGAAGGGACCTCCTTTCTCACTACAAATCTTTCTTTGCAATAAATAATGACGTATTAGCCTTCAACTAACAAATATATTTCTTCAAGGTGACTTAACAAACACGGTGAAGCAGATCCCTCAACTTCTAAGAAAACAAACCCCCACAGAGAGGTGATAGAAAAACAGATCCCCTCTGGCAAACCTCACAGATAACACATCGTTTAGCTACACTTCAGATATAAATTAAAAACCTCAGTTTATAATTCTACTAATGTGAGTTAATGTTCATTTCAAACCCATGATTTTATTTTAAAATCACAGCACATTCAACACATTCTCTGAATGAGGCTTGGAAAACGTTCTCTTCTTCGTGCATGAACAGACAATATTGATATTTACTTATTTGATTAAATAATATTTAGATAACATGTTTATCTTTTCTGGCTACTAGATTAAGAGACAAAGCAGTGTAAAGCATCAATATTTGTACAATTTTTAATCAATTTAGTTGTTATATTTACACTATTCATTTGTTTTATTCCTTTTAAAACTGTGTTTTACACTCGTGTGCATTTATTCTACCTGAATGATTGATCGATGATCAGTTTTAAAGTTTTAAAAGTGTAGCTTATATTTTTAAGCTGATTAAAGTCTGAAAAAGAGACCAGTACTTGTTAGACAGACCTCTATATGCAAAATTAAAAACTGAGCTTCAGCCAAGCTCCAAACTGCCTGTTGGCTGCCTGATATAAGCCATGCCTCTTTAGTGTTCCAAGCTGGAGACAAATGTATGCAGTCAGAACAAGAGAAGTTACAAGAACTAAAAAGGAGATGAGACTTAAACCAACTTTGTTGGAACACATATCCGGAAACACAATTGTTTCCGAGGAGAACCCCCCATTATGCTGAAAAGAAGAAGAAAACCACATATAGAACAAATATGTTCAAGCTGAGGAGAATGGAGGATGAAGATTTTGTTTATGTTTTGTAACTAAGTTGTGACGCTTATTTAGTTTGTTCAACACCTCAAGCACCACTTCTGTTTTCCACGGCTCCAGTAATTATTCATTCCTTTCTCCAATAACCACAGGGAAGTTTTTGTTTTATATAAGTTTTTATAGATTCTTGATTTTTTCAAATCGATTTCATGAAGAGTTAAGCCAGTACTTTTCACCACTTCACCATCAGATAACATCATCAGGCTAAGCAGAATGAGTGTATGCAAAACAACAGATCCCAACAAACCACAGAGCGACAAAAGCATCTGTACAGATGTCCTCAAGGTTCCCTTTTAGTGTATACAGTAGTTCAATATAAATAAATAGAAAAAGAGGTGGTGATCCTTAAGGTAAATATGATTAATTATTCATATTATTATTACATATTAATTTATTACACCAAGCTGATATGCCATTATGCTAATACAGATAAATCACAATTCAATTATGATTTGTAAAGTATTGAAATGATCATTTTTTGTAATAATTTATCTTGCTAATGTATTCGGGCAGCAAATAAACAACTAATATACCAGGAAGCTAGAAGCTAGCCTTGCACCCACTGTTATAGAAAATGAGATTTACTCATCGGTTTAGTGTTTGGAAACATTTAGTTTTGTATAAACATGAGAGCAGACAAGGTCTGAACAAAACTTACTCCATATTAAAGTTGTTTAGAGCCAGCATAAAATAAAATACAGCGTTACAACAAACATATGATAGCACCTCTGTTATCAGCCCATTAGAGAAGAAACAAGCCACTAGTTGTTAATCCAAATATTGCTCGTGACACATTATACCTTTAGGTTTTGAAGGGAAATTATATTATATTGAGAAGGTTAAATTGGCCTTCTACAGCCTGCAGTAAGCTTCCCATAAACAACGGGTCGAACACTGAGGAAGTTTTATACTTCAGCATGACATATGACATTTGGATGATTGTGTAACCGTTGGTAAGCTAGCTTTAATGTAACATGTATGGATAGATCACAGAGATAAAGCTGATCCCTCATTAGGGAAAGCCTGTATAAAGTTGTAAAGTTCATGGTACATGTGAGCTTTTCATCCCAATACTCTTTCAGTCTGACCCAAATTGTAATAAATTATCTCTGCTGCCAAACCACTGCTGGAGCCTGTAATAGAACAAGAGGTTTCCCTCACAACAATTTATTTTTAAAAACATATAGGCTCTATGAAAAAGATGTTTGAAATGTCTTAAAATTATTTATGGTTCTACTAATACTGGATAAATATTATTTTGCTTCCTTGAATTAAATCATACTAAATGTGCTATAAAGTAATATAAAGGAAGAAATGAGAAAAAAAAACTCAAATGTAGACAAAAGATGCACTGACAATCCTGATAGTCATTTAATATTCAAATTGTGACATCTTGAATTGTAATCAAGTTGAACTGTGCCCAAAATGGTTGTTGGGATAGGCGCCAGCTACCCACGACCCTCAACTGGGTAAGCGGTTAAGAAAATGGAGGATGGATGACAATTGTCCCCCCCTAGTTGCTGTGCATTGCTCTTTCATGTATTACTGAAGCCCTTGTTTGTTTTATTTATGCAATGTCACGAGTATTGTTCAATTGTTGTTTATATTGTTTATATTGTTGTTTAAGTATAGTTACAATACTTATTATCCTAAGTATTGTTCAAACCTCATACATAAATCCTAATAAATGATACTAAACGTGTCGATAGCAAAATAAGCTTTCCAGCACAGGGAGATTAGTTTTCATGGATGCAACCCAGATAATGAACTCTGCTGCTCACACAAAAGCATCATCCTAACAAATACGCACCATGTCAAATGAAAATAAATATGCTTAAATGGTAAAAGAATTATTTACATGATCCATTGTTACAGCGAAAGTCAATTAAGTGACCAAAACTCAAAGTCCTTCATTTTTTATCTGAGATTTTAGTACAATATATAGATAAAACTCATCTGTATATCATTTTCCAGTCCTGTTGTTCATTGGAAGTAATCTCTCTCTGAGCCACAATCACCCACTTGCATAGCACTTTCTTCATTTTACATATTGAGAGCTTTTTCCTGTCATACCCACTCACTGATGAACTCGTTGGGTGGTGATGATAATCTCGCCCAAGGACATTTTTAACTGGTATCACTGCTTTGTCTGACTCAGATAACTGCACATCATAATTTAAATATAAGAGATGGAAATAAAAATAAAAGTTAGGAAAATAATGTGGCTCATAAAACTATGTCCTCTAATTAGCTATTAATGAAACTATATCATGTATTTTTGTGTTTATTCTTATCAGGATTCATGTTCAGTCAAGAAGAAGCTGAATCAAAGCATGTAATAACCTTATAGTACTGTCATGATTATGTCTTTTGAGCAAAACAGACTTAAAACAGATTTATACGGTTTTAAAACTCCTGTATAATAAACATCCTGGTTGTAGGTTGCAGGGATGTTTTAATCAAGGTAACGTTCACTTTTTCTTCAGATCTCATTAGGAAACCTGAACGGTAATTACGGACCAGTGACCTTTACTTTATAAGGCATGACTCAGGCCTTGCCTTTACTCGCCTATGCCATCAAACATTTATTAAACTACGGTTCCCCAAATAGATGTAAAAGCTATCAAAACACATGTAGAAGAAGAAAATGTCACCAACACAAAACCTTACTTTTTGGATTGTATACTTATAGACACAACTTCCACAATACACTTGCACAAAATTTCCACATGAAATAAGTCATAAAAATCCAAAAGTGGCTTGATTTTTAATTATATGGTTTATATAAAGATTTTTTATAAGGTAGATCCTTACCACAGTGCAGAAAACCATATTACTGGATCAATACTTGCTGTGTTATAACAAAGCATAAACTCCAACCTATCAGTGAGTCACAAATCGTGAAGCAGCCAAAGCAAAGTGAACATACAGAAAATATGACATATTTTATTGGATCTAAAAAACATGAGTCACTTATACGGATTGAGAGACTGCAAAGAGAGACCATACTGTATATTATTCAATCACTGTTTTTGACTGCTCCTGATGTGGTGGGAGTAGTAGGGAGGTTGTATCTCTTTTAATGGCATGAAACACAGATGCATGTGGATGGAAACTGCCAGTAATCCACTAGCAAAGGATGTTACATAAGAGAAGTGGGATGTTTCATATGGAAACCTGATAGCAGTTTAGATGCTGATGGATGGAAATAAAAGAACAAGATGGTTGTGTAGCTTCAAAAGCTGCAAATCAGGAGTGTGCAGCTGGCTTTATTTTTCTTTAAACTTTTATAAATGATATGATGTTGAAATTTTCTTTTAGACACATTTTAACTGAAGCTACGCACGTAAAATCTGTAAAAGAGTTAGATCTGAAAGTTAGGCAAAAGAACTTGTACTATTCTAAGTATTGGCTACTGTTAATCACAGAAAACAATCTTATTAATATCAATATATTATCTTTGTGCAACATTTTATCTTATGCAACTAGAACTTTCTTTTATTTCTTCGACCCCATTACCTCTTCATGGACATTGGTTGTTTATTACACGGTGTTGTTCAAATGAAAGGAGACTTTACTCACACAAAAGCTGTTTGCATCTCTCCAAGGGCAACGTCTATGTATCTGAGGTCATGCATGCTCGGAATATTAAAGTCTTGTCAACACTGTACTGTGTAAAATCATTCTAAGGCTCAAGATATGACTCCAACCAACTAATGTCAAGGTAAAGCGTGTATGAAAGGAACTTTCTGAGAAAAACATTAATCATTATTTTATGAAGTGACACCTCATAGATGCTGTAGATTGGTGCAAAGCATGCATGAACACCTTCCAGCATCTTACATCAGTGTCAGTGTACCAACTCAGAGATTTATTTTTAGGCTTAATGTATTCAATTTCCAATAAATCCTACTAGTTTGAATAATGATGACAATTACATCAAAGCAAATAAAACTGCTCACGATAACCAAAACAACACAAAGAAAAAAAAGTAAGATTTACTTCAGAGCCTGAGAATAATGTGAAATGTTCTAACTGCATACTGTGAAACCAAAACAATAAGCTGAGGGATGAAATGTCTCTGAACCAGGCCAGTCTTACAAGAAATGCCATCGCAGGTACATTTATCTACAAAGTGTAAAGATTTTGACTCTGGTATTTTTCACTTTGTCATTTTAAAGCCATATTGTTAGTCACATGATACAAGACCCTGCTGAACAAAAGGAGGAAGCTTCACACTCTTTATTTCAAGCTACCTACTGGAAGAGCTTGAAAGCCTTTAGTACATTATTTTATTCTGAAACAAATATATCATGATGTGTGATTTCTATCCAAACTGTCCTGCAGCTAAACCTTAAAACAAGGATTTGGGGACAAGGGAGGTAGGGGGGCTCAAACAGGTCAAATTTGTGTTTGAGATTATGGATATGTGGAAAACTACATACCCACAAGTAGACAAGAAATTATCCTTAATTTTATATTTGAATAAAGCTTTTTCAGTTTAGTTACAAACATTGTCATTAAAATAGATTTAATATTTTTCCAGTGACAATGAAACATTGTTTTTATGTGTTTGCATTTCTCTGGGATAAATTATGAGGATATCCAGAATCGGTGAAAGGATGCTTCTGTGAACAGACAATTTTGATCTGAAACTGTAGTCAGCTCCTGTACCCGGTATGTTACCATGGTGATCTTACAAGGTTAATGCTGCCAGAGATATAAACTCCTTAACCCATTCATATTTCTGAGTACATCCCCCCAGATCTCTCCGAAGCAGTGTAAAAAAAGACAACTGTCCATGTCTAAGAAACAAAATCCTTAAATATCGATGACGTATGTCGAAAGGATAAAAAAAATCATTTCCGCATAGAAAATGCACTGAACTTAGATTTCTAATGCTGGACCTACAGCTTCTAAAAACCAAAACAGGAAACAAAAAGCATCTCAGTAGCTCTGCGTTTCACCAAGAGGCCACATCTGTCGCAGCTGTACGTCTTCCATCTGTGTGAGGGTGGCTAGAGACGTCAGATAATTTAATTGCAGTCTGAGAGAAACTCAAAGTTAATTCATGCAATGGCAAGGCACCGTGACACAACAGCTCCAAGGACGAAATCTGAGTCAACAATAAATTTGATAAGGAGAGGTACTTGAGGAGATGAGTTTTGCTTTGGCATCATGGCCCATTGTCATACAAAGCTGCAACATGTAGGCACATAAAAACAAACACACTTTCAGCCAAAACTCTTAGAAAAGGAAAGACAGAAATCATGTTCTGAGAAAAATCTATTAAGGCTGATTTAAGTCAGGTACAGAAAACTAAAAAAGGGATTCAGTGCAGCCATGTAATGACAGCAAATATCAATAACTATCACAGAGCATCATCAGGTCGATTTTGAAATAAAGTGCCATCAAAGAGTGGAACCTTTGGGTTTTGTCTCTAATTTGCTTTTTCTATTTTTGACTTGAATGTGCTGTCATATGCTTCGATGTCTGGATTGTCAAGTCTCCCATCTTTGTATGGTAGATATGACAGTGATTGCTAACTTTGATCCTTCAAAAGGCTCAAATAACAAGGAGCAGAATTGTTTGTTTTTTTAATTAATTTATTTTTTTTTTTTTTTTACTGTTGTCAGTCTTTAAACGCATGCCCAAGTTGGTAGAAGCTAATCATTAAGTAAATTACCTGCATTCACAGTCTTGTTACTTCATTGGATATGGCTTCATTATGGTTTTCATTAACTATTTTTACTGACAAAAATGTGATAAAAAAATAAAACCTAATGCACAAAGAAAAAACCTATGGTGAAATGTCTTAACATTTAATTGATAAACGAAAGGAAAAGGAAAATATGTTCCAATTAGATCTAATTTAGTTGTATGGAAAGATGTTGCTTTTGGATAGAGAATCACTAGGACCTGATCTCTGTGCGCAATAAGGAATCAGAGATACAATACATCTACCTCCATGGCGACAGTAACATTAGTGCTTATGTATTTTAATTAAACGTATGCCAAAAATGCTAACACCTGGGAGAAAGAGAGAAGCAGACATTTAAACATATAAACAGATAACATAACACTTGAGGCCACCAATACATTTACTTTTTCAGCTAAATGTATGTCTACTCATAGCACCATACTTTTAAATGTACTTAAGCATAAGTGTGAAGAACAAATGCTAATACTCCACTGCATTGGACAATGGTTATCTCTTTACATTTTTACCCTATTTCCACTATTTATTCAGTTAGATATCTATTATTTTTGCCAGTGATATGCCACCATATGACTAGTGAGCCATATGACTAGTGAAACTCGCTAGTCAGAAATAAATGCAGTCACATGATCACATACAAACTATAGAACTATTCATACACAACAATGAAAGGAAAAAATATTACAAAATAACACTGAAACCTTGTAGGACAAACATCTTTGGCCTCATATCCAGAGCAAGTCATGTTCACATAGCTCAAAAGAATAGGGATGTCATACAGTGTGTTCTTTCCCTACTGAAGGGCACTTTCATACCAGCCTTTCTAATAAGAGCTCAAGTCCATTTGCTCGGAAAGTCGATTTTGTTTGCAGTAATCTGAAGGCCCAAATGAATTTTGTTTCAGATCAAAGCAGACTCCAGCCACTTACAAATGCAGGTCATGGCCCACTTTAAGCAGACTAAATACAGGATGAGAATTACAAAAAAAGGAGCAATGTCGATTCAGCACACAGCATTCTGGCAACCAACACCCAACCATCCATCGATTTTTCTCTCGCTTAGCCAGAGTCAGGTCACGGGGGCAGCCGTCTAAGAAGGAAAGCCCAGACTTCCCTCTTCCCAGCCACAGTTGCCAGCTCATCAGGGAGAATTCTGAGGCGTTCCCAGGCCAGCCGGGAGACATATTCTCTCCAGCGCGTCCTGGGTCTCCCTCAGCAGCGACATGCTCGGAACCCCTCACCATCCTATCCAGATGCCCAAGCCACCTCACCTGGCTCCTCTTGATGTGGAGATGCAGTGGTTCTACTTTGAGCCCCTCCTGGATGGCTGAGATTCTCACCCTAACTCTAAGGGTGACATCGGCCACTCTAACCCTGTGGACTCACCTCCAAAAGTATGGAGTATACTGGGCCCCCCTTGTACGAGCTGTCTGGTCTTTATAAGACGGGTGTAAGCTTGGTCTGCATTGCAAGCAGTAAGTTGGATTTGTTTCCAGTTAGGGTCAGACTCTACCAAGGATGCCCTTTATCTCCAATCCTGTTTATAATTTTCATGGATAGAATTTCTAGGCACATCTGATGTATTGGGATCTGATTCGGGGGACTCAGGGTCAGGTTTTTCCTTTTGGAGATGACTACATCTGGACGTGATCTCCAGCTCTTAGTGGAGTTATTTGCAGCTGAGTGTGAAGTGGCTGGAATGAAAATCAGCACCTCCAAATCATAGACCAACACATACAACTAAATGATAAGCGTGTGAGGTGACTGTGGAGGGGAAAATACGGAAGAATTAGGGAAAAGTTGTGATAAAAATGTGATCAACCCAATAACAGATGTTCAAAGAAAGCATTTAAAGTCATGCATTACCCAAAGACATTACATACTTTATGTCAATTGACTAAACATACTGTTGATCTATATAACTATCTAGAATACACTTTCATCCTAAGTGATGATGAGATCATAAGCTTGGAGCTCCCTTTCTTTCAACAGGTATTTCCGGTCCCATTTCTTCTCTTCATGAACATGTTGGCAACGTTAGGAACGTGCTGGTCGGATAGAAAACAACATTAATAAATATCTTCCAGCTCCAAACATGCTTTGTGGTACAATTAATCTATTTAACCTGCCCACTATCATCTCTGAACTAAATTAGGACTGATTAAATCACCTGCGGTTTTCTGATGGTAAGACACTGTCTTTGACCTGATTGCATATTGTGTTATTTTTGCACTCCGTCTATTGCAGTCACTATATTTAGAATTTTCCACAATCAGCAGTGTTACCACAGATTTACCTCTGACTATGCCTGTGTTCTTTGATTAAAACATTGAAAATGAATAACTGAGAGTTGAGTGCATCATCCTCTTTTGCAAGGCACCAACACGGTTTAATACTTCCTTCCTATCAAGCATGGTTTTCTTATTACTGCTATGGTTTTTAGTTCCAAGTAACTTTGCAGCCAAATATCCAGCAGCTGAGACTTTGCAGTCACATGGCAGAGTGGAGCTCTGAAAAGGAAACCGAAGCAGATGACTGGACAGATTCTGCAAACACCTGTGAACAATTAGATCAGAATTGCATCCACACAACCGCTCTGAATGGATTAAGTCAAACTGAGAATGACTTGTTAGATTTATTGCTGCAAAATGTTGACAGATATTTAATATTAATTTGTTGTGCCTGGTAAACAACCAGTATTATTTTTTTAGTTTTGTAAAAGTTTAATATGATTAGATTTGGTTAACATAACAGTGTTAGCTTCCCGCTTTAATTTGTGAACAGCTGGAGGGTAATTTTTCAAAAGACAAATCAGATGGGTGGTAAGAAATTATTTGATAGTGTATTCTCTTTGCATTACTTCAACTTTGCGGGCATTGCATACTGCTTTTCAAGCAACTTCTTTTTGCACCATGACAAGAACCATCTGTAGCATCTGACAACAATCTGCTGCATCACTGTCACATGTCTAAAGAAATACCACACGGCTAAACCCTTCTCTTGATGAACATACATAAACAATAAAAAAAAAAAACAGTTTGGCTTGGTTATATTTATTAGATTGATACCAATATAATAATGGTTCTTTCCAGCTTTGCTAAAAACTGAAGACCAAAAGGGGAGTCTGCTCCAACACATTCACACTGTGGCTGTTTTTCCTACTTTAAATGAACTATGGTCTGCTTCCAAGAATAATACTATTCATTGAGCACAGAAGAACACCAAACCATAATCGGATGCAGACCAAGGAAGCAAACCCTTGCCCGACAGACCCAGCAACCAAATTAATAATAACTATGCCAACTGCAGTAAGTATCAAAAAAGAAAAAACAGTGATGCAAAATGTTATTTTAGTAGGAGGAAATGCAAAACCCAACAGCTTGTGTAGAGAAAACACGTAATCTTCACACCAAAGTACCAAGGTGAAAAACACCAAGATGAGGGCTCTATGTGGGTCCAATTGTACCTGTTACGGTTAGTGGAGGAAGATGGCTGGACCCAAGCAGGAAGACGGCAGATGAAGTTAAGTGAGGAGGTTAAGTGAGGAACGAACACAAGTGGAATGAATGAACATAATTAAACCCAGGTGAAACCAATGAACGTGAATACAATGAAGCTAAACAAAACATAACGGACAAGACAGGAAGTAAACCAAAATAAAACAGGAAACACACACCGTGACAGGAAACACATCATAACAGTACCGGCCTGCACCCAAATGCATTATTATGACCAAATTTGACTTGTTGATATCTCCTATTTAAACAAGCAACCACATATATACGTCAACATAATTAAAGTAATGATAAATACACCATACCCCTTCGTTATATCACTTTATTTTATACATTATTGTATTTACTGTGATTAATTTGGCTTTGTCATTTTCATTTATCATCTCTGACCCTGAATAAAAAAAACAGAAAAATACCTTACTGGTTGTGCTGCATGTCAGCTGGTGAGAACGTCACTATAAGCACAAGGTTTGGAAAGTGACTTCTCTTGCCGAGCGTCATAATAAAGATTGTCTAGGTGCATTATCATTAAAAGTGCATTGCTCACAAAAATAAGAACAAAGCAGGAGTTTAAATAAACCACCTGCATGACATTGATTTCATGGCATTTTTACCTGTATAGCTGTGTTTTAACAGAAGTATCACTCTGTAGCAAACATTTATTTTATGTGACATTGCCCAGGTTGTCCAGCTTTTTGATAGTTGCATAAAAGGACTGGTACTACTTGTATAAATAAACAGAGACATGGGTCTTGGCAGCAGGGGTAAGAGCATAGATGCTTGGGCTTGAAGTACCAGGGGCCATCCCACCACCTCAGGCAGGGGCCCCTACATCAAAGAGGGGGACCTCGGACACCAGAAAAGACCAGCAATGACCCTCTGCACCCCAAAAGACATCCCTTAAGCAAGCCCACCACCTACTGCCCCACCCCCCTGACCAGCTATGCCCTCTTCTATTCTTTATAAATAGCCTCTACTTACACCCTCCCCTCCTACACACACACACACACATCTACATGCACAGTACCTACTGCGGTGCACAGACCCATGCAGCATTACTTTTTACCCTATTAGTTTCCCTTCAACTCTCATCACCTGTAAGGGCTGCCATACCACCATCACACTAGCCCTGGTAAATCGACTGTGTTACATGCCATTAACTTGATATTAACACATTGGCCATTTTAAACAAGCCTGTTAATCAAAGAAACAGTGGAAGACACCTTTACTAAGAACTGTAGTTCAGCAGCTGTTACGGTTACATCAGTGCATATACTGTTCTAATCAAATTAATATTGAATCCTGAATTACATTTTCTAATTTACCCGAAGCCCACAGGTGGATGATGGGTGGCTTAACGGGGATTAAAATCAAAAGCGGGCAGTGTGTAGTGATCAGGGAAGCAACAGAAGCAGTGGCAACAATCATGAAGGAAACAGCAAAAGTCCTTGAAATGACATTCTACCTATTATTGTACAGCCTATTTGGTGAGGTGGCTGCTATATCTGTGGATAAATTACACAAACCAAGATGACACTGTATTAGGTTCTGATCTCTGAAAGCAACCTAATTCTGACAATTCAGACTTTTTAGTCTTGTGTCTCATGAGTAAATGTTTTCTGTGTGTTTGTACACATGTCCATAATGCAGTAGTGTCACAATTCAGAGTAGAAAACTTGTTAAACTGTCATTTTGTGCATGGATTGTGTTGGATGTTCTGGTTTCAGTAATCCCTTGTATATGAGTCAGCAGCTTAACACCTTTCTTCACCCTGCTTGTTCTTCATCAGAGACTAACTCATCAGTAAGTATGGTAAATACACCAACACATAGCAGAATATTACGAGGTTCCATTTGTGCCAAAATATATGTGTAGATGTTGATGTTCTATGTTGTTGCTGTCTGTCTTTAGTCGATGTCT
>JBAMHV010000014.1:21729357-21740031 GCA_037177535.1 Pseudomugil gertrudae
GCCCGTTGAGCTGGGATTGGCTCCAGCCCCCCCGCGACCCCGCTCTGGGATACAGCGGTAGAAAATGGATGGATGGATGGATGTCATGTCAATTTTATTCATAAAGCACATCTGAAAACAAAGATTGTTTTACAAAGTAATGGATATAAGCACACTTATAAACTTCCATCCATCCTTTATTATCTGTACCACTTATTCCAATGATGGTTTGTATATAGTTGGAGTTTCTTATAGCAATCACTGGGCACAAAGCGGGGTACACCCTGGACATTAAAGGATGGACACAGGAAGACAAACAATTAGTCACAAACACATTTACTCATAAAGACCATTTCAAATGACCAGTCAACCTAACATGCATGTTTTTTAATAGCGGGAAGAAGCCAGAATACCTGGAGAAAACCCACGCTAACACGGGGAGAACATGCACACTCCACATAAAGGCCCATGTCTGAGCTGAGAATCAAACCAGTGACCTCCTCATTGTGAGGCTGCAGTGCTAACTACCACAGCAGAGATAAAAATATAATAAGACAAAAATACACACAGGGCCATGATGATACCAGAATAACCATAACGTAGGAGGAAGAATATTAAAGAAAAGACAAAATGTCAGCATGAATCATGGTGCTAAGGGTCTCGAGTCAGAAAACCTCAGAGAACGTTGTGAAGGACATGAAGACCAGTTAAATATGAAGGGGGGGAACTATGTAATGAGTTAAAAACTATTATTAAGATCTTAAAATCAAGCCTGAGGAACGAAATGAGAGAGACTGGAAGGTTATGATCAAATTAGCATTAACCTGTTTGAAACCAAGCAGTTGCATAGACCAGATGGAGGCGCATCAAGGCTGGACTTATTCACATCTCTGTAAGGGAGGTTGCAGTACATGAAAAGATAAATGCATGAAACATTCTCTCAAAATCTGCAAATAACAAAAAGATGTTTTGTCCTTGCACAAATTCTGAGGTTAAACTAATTAGCTTTAGCAATGCTTGTCTAATAGTGAGACTTTTGTGTCTACAGCAAACTAAACGCATCTCTGCAGGCTGTTCTGGGGATTGCCATCTGATACACACATATCTACACACAAGGCAGTCTCATCTCAGACTGCGGTGATTTGTGTTTCCAGGATTTTTTCCAGTATTAGGGAACACAGCCCCAATGTTTTAAACAGGGCGAGAACATCAAAGATTATTCTCCACCACCATCAGCTGGGGCAGCTGTAGCTCAGATGGAAGTGCAGTTGTCTTTCAACTGGAAGGTTGGGAGTTCAATTCCAGGCTTCCCCTGACTACAAGTCACTTGGGCAAGTCACTGAACCCCAACTAGCCCCGATGTGCCCATCAGGGTGTGAGTGTGTGTGTGTGTGTGTGTGTGTGTGTGAATAGGTGAATGTGTAAAGTGCTTTGAGTGGTCGATAAGACTGTATGAGTCCATTTACCATCAACTCATCAAACGTATTCTTACAGTTATGTGCGTCTACAGCTTGAAGTAAATACTTCACTCTTTAGTTTTGGTATTTTATCCTCCAATGCTTACACTTCTTACATACATAGCACATTATGTTTTTCTCTTTTTTCCTTTTATTTTATTTTATTTTACATTGTGTACACCAGTTTTTAATTTCCTGGTTGGTGTGCATTTCTGATTTTTTTTTTTTTTTTACAAATTTTTAAAAATCATTTAACTTTGTGTTTAAATTATTTCTTCTCTATAATAAACTTTACTTTATCTTATACATCTCTGGAAAGTCTGATTAGTCACTTTACAATAACATAAAACTTGTGAGGATTGTGCTTTTCCAGGATTGAGCAGCTCATCCCTCCTGAAATCATCACAGAGTACTTCCAGAGTCATTTGGCTGGAATTACCTGCCATGAGTCCAAGCCCCAAAACAATGCAACATTTGCGGACAGCTTTATGCCAACGTGATCAAACCATGGTGGTTGACCTTTCATAGCTCCTGGTTGACAATATCAAATAAATTCAGTATAAAAGCTGCAAACATGTGTTGTTTTTCATTATACTGCATGAGAGGAGACCATCCTATCCACCAAGCAACTGAAAGGGAAAGGTTTAGCTGTGTAGCTCATTCCACAGAAACATGCACCTTTCAATGTCTTCCCAGCTTTCCAGTTATGACCAATATGGGAGGGGACAAATAAGCAAAAACCCCAAATATTCCTGACTTTTTGGGCTGTTTATTGAGGCATCTCAATCCCACATTTTTGTCCACATCTTCTCACATTTGCGTCACACAAGAGAAAAAGCTTATTTCTCATCAAACGTCAGGAAATTTGTGTTTTTAATTTCAAATTTCAAGGTGAACAAAGGCGGTCACGCGCACTGATGCAAATTTTCCTCCCCGCTGCGCCCGCGTAGACGTGAACGCGCTCCATCGCTGTCATCAGTACAACATCAGTATCTTCCGGGGGGCGCGCACAGAGAAAAGGGAGGAGGAGGGCAGAGAGAGGGGCAGAGAGGAAGAGAGGAAGAGAGCAAGCGAGAGAGAGCGAGGGAGAGAGAGAAAGAGGGGGAGATGAGACATACTGGATAAAGGCTACGACAAAAACCATGATGATAATGGAGTCGAGGTGGTGGAGGATGTCGGATTTACGAGAAAGGACTGTTGAAATTTGACAGTGGGCTCGTGTTGAACGCAGGTTTTTCTTTTTTTCTTTTTTTTCGTTCCGCTGTGTTTGATTTTCCACATGCTGCGTGGACATTGAAGGCGAGCAGAGGAAGGGGAGCACCCCACGGATGCCTCGGAAGGCAAAAACGAGGTTTACCGCTGGAGCTACTGGCAACAAGACGCATTTCATCTCACGGATGGTGATAAAGGACACCCTGAAGAAAGCGCTGGGCTGATGGATGAGGATGGAAAACAGCTTTAGCCCCCTCCACCTGACAACTGTAAAATAAAGACAAAAAATCCCATTTTGATGGATTTTTATCAATCATTTATGTTGTGGCCCCAAGGAAATCAGCTTTAGACAGCAATGTTGAATCACTGGTGTTGGTAAATTATTCATTAGAGGTATAAGCTATGATTTTATATTGCTTTAATGTAGCATTTCTCACTGTTCATTTTTATAATGTTTAGTCTTTTGAGGTCATATTTTCAGGTTATATTTTTATCGTGTCATTTTTAGCTTTCTTCTTTATTTGTTTATTTTATTTTAGGGCTATTTGACAGCCAGCCGCAAAAAAGCAGCCAAAGCGGGGGAATATTTACGCAGAGCTTAAAGAACGACAGGATATATCTATAACCATCTCTCTATATATTCACACATAGAGAGATAGATATCGTTTGGTCTGTAAAGCTAGAGAACCATTTCTGAAAGATTATTTCTATAGTTGTGCTTTTTATTTTTATTTTTCTAAGAGTAAAGAAGAGCAGGACAGTAGTGTAAGATATATAGCTGTAAGGAGAAAAAAAAGAAAAAAAAAAACACCAAACATGTTGCCTTCCCAAGAAGCCTCCAAGATCTACCATGACAATTATATGCGCAACTCCCGAGCCATCGGGGTGCTGTGGGCCATCTTCACCATCTGCTTCGCCATCGTCAACGTGGTGGTGTTCATTCAGCCCTACTGGATCGGCGACAGCGTCAAAACGCCACAGGCCGGTTACTTCGGCCTGTTCCACTACTGCGTGGGCACCGAGCCGTGGCCCAGCCGGGAGCTCACCTGCGGGGGCAGCTTCTCTGACTTCAGCTCCATCCCGTCCGGAGCCTTCAAGGCAGCCTCGGTGTTCGTGCTGCTGTCCATGGTGCTGATCCTCAGCTGCATCGCCTGCATGGCGCTCTTCTTCTTTTGCAACACCTCCACCGTTTACAAGACTTGTGCCTGGATGCAGCTGCTGTGCGGTAAGTCGATTTTTCTTCTTCTCTCATGTCTTCCTCTTCTACTTCTGTTGTCTCTTAATTGTGTTTTATATTTCACATATATGCAGTTAAATGAGTAAAAACGAAGCACAAACTCTATTCACAGCATCGGTGTGTCTAGCAAACACAAATACAAGTTTTTTTAAAGAATTATTTTATAGATTATGCCTACTAACTATAATCATACTCTATAAACTATGTATGGAAAGCCTGTGTGCAGCGTTTTGATGTTCTTTAAGTGGGTTGAAATTAATAAGCCAAATCCTTAATCATATGTAGACTGTGTTTCATTGCAGCTGAAGAAGCTCTGCTCTGATTTTCCTTCATTACACCAACAGGTCTTAAAGATCATGGTCACGTTTTTTACTAATTACAGAAACACACCGACAGCAATAAACGAAACTGTAGTTTCCACCGTTACCATTAGTATTCTGGGGATACACCACTGCATCTCCAAAGCAAGCAGTAGCAGGATCGTTGCTTCATGCTGTATACGTGCAAATGTAATTCATTCATTCACTTGTAAAAGGTGCGATGCAGGGGAGTGTGATGTATTCAGTTCACTGGAGATATGAATTCCTGCGAGGATGATTCCAGGTCGATTGGATTATTGTTTTCAGAGAGGTGATTCTTTTTGTCTTCCGCTCCTGTGGGTATAGCTTACAGTTTGTAGAGATGATTGAGGACAAATGGTGGCTTCCTGAACACATGCAGGACATACTGAGTAGTGTTGCCTCCATGCATTGTTGGTAGAAATAGAAAAAAAAGATGTGTGGGGGTGAAATCTGCAGGGCTTTGCTGACAGTATGGGTTTCTGCTATGTGATTACTAAGAATCCAGATTCCCAATGATTAAACCTTAAAAAGACATATTGTGTGACTTTCAGTTTCTGCTCTAAAAGTATGTCGTTATTCGACAAGACAAACTCGTTATCATTTTTAGTCTCTGGAACAAAACAAAGAATTGTTGGGTATAAAAAAAAGGTTACTCCATGATTAGATGTTGCTGAGATTTAACCTCTCAGTACTGAGATCATCATGCAGTAAAACTCAGAAGGTGGAAAAAAAATATGATCTGTCTCATTCGCACATCTCCACGCAAACCTCCTGTGTATATCTGACTTCCTCATAAGCTGATCAGTGTGATAAATAGGCCATGCAGAATAGCGTGGGAGTCAGTTTTCTGTACAGAAACAGTCAGCATACTGAATGAGAGGGAGGGAGGGAGATCAGCACTTTTTCCCTTCAGTATTGTTCTTTTCCTCATCCTCATCTGCCCACTCTGTCCTCTGTTCTGCCGAGTGTGTGGAAAGGGTTTGCTGTGCTACAATCAGCACGAATCAGAGCAAGAGACATACAGATTTAGCTCGCTTTGTGTAAATGTTCATGACTTAACAGGAACTGGAACTTTAGCTGCCCACAAACCATTAATCAAGTAAATTAATGAGAAGACACAACAGTGAAAGAGTTGTTCAGATCCTTTACGGAAACAGATGATGTTATAGGAAGAAGTCTACATTACTGCAAACAGGTGATTTTTTTTCTGTCTTCCTCGTTGCCAAAAGAAAATTCAGTCACTTTTACTATGCAGAATTTTTATGGTGAATGTTGTTTTTAAGCTCATGTGCCGATTCCATTTGTTTTTCTAAAAGCAGACTAGCCTTAGTTGTAGTTTTTGCATAACCTTTGTGTAAAAGCATCAAGAATAAGTAGCTGTCAGTGGGCACTTTTAATGGAAAATGATTGTGATGTTTAGCTTTTGAGTTAATCTAAGTCTAATGAGTCTAATGGCAAAATTATCCCCATCTCCCCATGGGCACGCTCAAACCTACATTACAATCCAGTGGTCATATGACCATGAACCGCTTGCTGGTGAAAATAAACCCTGCATCCGCAACCATTACAAGGTGTGCAACTTGTTCTTAGTTTTGTTTTCTCTTTTGTTTTCTTAAAGACAGTTGTGCCTAAGGTTATGCACTTATATCGATAGCATCAGTGTGAAAGCTGAAAAATACCGTATGAGGCAAAGCTGGTGGGAGTAGAACTGAGTAAATGCCCTGTGAAGGAGTCGGTACTAAAAAATACTGAGAACTTCACAATAACCAGTCTGTGACCAGACCAGTCATTTCATTTTATGGTATTTTGACGTCTATAACAACTAGAAGTTTTAAACTGTTATATCATAATAAATGTTTTACCCACCACAGAATGAAAAGAACAAAGGACTCAAACAAGCACCAACATGCTACATGCTTGCTGGCTTTCAAATTTTGTTGAAATTTTTTGTGTCTTTTCAGTAGTTTGAAGAATGATCTCTTGCTGTGCAATAACTGTTTATGGTGGCCAACAGCAAAACAGTTTTTATATATTTAAAATAAACTATGAAAATAAAAACCCATGAGGATCAATGCTGAATATATTATGGTGTTACGCTTTAGCAAGCTTTTATTATATGACCCAGAGGAGACAGAGTTCACTGATGTTCCTGGATGTTTAGGCCTGTAAAGAATCCTTTAAAATATTCTTGGATCCAGGTGGGGAATCCAGATCACCCCCAAAAAAATCCCATTAAATAAAATCCAAATCGATACATAACATTTTGACTAATGCTGCAAACCATAACCGCCAAAAATATAACCAGTGTGCTGACGGAGTGAATAATATTTATATTACTATTATTTCTATGTCTACAGACGGTCGTCTAAAAACAGAAAGGACATCTTGTTCAGTTAAAACATTAAAAATCATCAGATCATTACAAGGTCAGGAAGACAGGTAAATAAGGCTTTAACATAAGAACAAATGACATGACATCTTTAAAAGCAGAAGTTTTGACACTTTGTTGGTTTGTGTGGGAATATATCAGGGAGGAATTACTGTACATCAGTGGTGTGTGGGAACAGACACAGTATATCTCTACTGTGTTTATGGTGTGGTTTTTATTATTATCATTAACGGTATGTGTAAGCTCCACAACAGCCTTTCTTGTTATAGGGGTTGCAGCCCTTATTTGGGCTGTGAAGTATAGCATAGAACTGTGGGCTCCAGTGTTGACTGCAGAATCAGGATCAGCAGTCACCAGCAGCTGATTGCTGGAGGTGGCATTTGTTGGGGTATAAGGAGGGCAGGCTATTCCTCAGGACGATGTAATAACATATCTTCCTTCTCTTAGTGTGGGACTTTTAAACAGGTTTTCAGCTTTGCATGTTGTTGTTTGTACTGAAGTGTTTTGAGGTGCTTGCTGTGGTGTGAATCCCATCTTACACTGCATGCCTTATTCATCGTGTGTCAATGGGAGTCTCTTTTTTCTGTTGTTGCTGTTGTTTTACAGGGGACGCCAGTGATATCATGCTGATGCCCGGGTCAATTAGGTGAGAGGAGATGGCCGGGGCAGTGTTCTCCAGAAGTACACTGAGATCTGCAGGAGATCCAGAGTTTGAACTTAGCTCAGCAGCTTTACGTTGTGTTGAGCAGTTTGCAGGGGACGTGAGGTGTTACAGTGCAGCAGGTGCAGCAAAAGTTGGTAAAATAGTTCACCAACCTGAGTACAGATGCAAAAATGGTTGAGCAGAAGTCACAGTATGTAATGGAAGAGGTGGACACCCCAAAGGTTGGTATACCTGCACCAGCTTCAATGGGCTGCCCGCTATCTGCAGCTGAGTTGGAGGAGCAGAAGCAGAAGTGGTAATAAAGATGAGACAGTGGCTCTACTCCTTTAAAAATAACATTTGGGAAAAGATATGTGACTACATTACCCAGGACTCCCCTTCTCTACTATTGAAACCTTCTGAGGTGGCTAGTGAGCTTTGTGGGCAGAGGACTTCTCAGGGTGATGGTGGGAGCATGCACTGTGTTGGAATGCCTGAGGTAGGCCTTTCTGTCTACAGCATGGTCTTCCTGGTCATATGAAAAGACACAGTGCCTCTGGTTTGACTCCACAGCCACTGCGGGGTGGATGACCAGGGGTAGGTGCAAACAGAGGTTTCCTTAGAGCATGCTTTAATTGGCCAGCTTCCAGAAGTCGAGTTGTGATTGCAGGATAGTGCCTTCCCCTGCATCCTGCACACGTGTTCGCAGGTGACCTTGTTTAGTCTTTGTTTTGGCACCACATAAAACAGAAGCAGTTTCACAATACTGCAAAGATGTCCTGGCTTTGTTTAAGAGCATCTGATAGGCTAAAGTTGTCGTATGCGGAGCGGGATTATAGTGGAAAAAGAGTGTCTAATCAAAATATGGGATTCTGGGAATAAATGTTATCAATGATTGTTTTGTTCCAGAATAGGCAACATGGGTTGGCAGCCTTCAAGTCCACTTGGTCTAATGTGGAGGTCAAGGCCTTGAACAGAGTTTTCAGGATGTGCTACCTTGTGCAGATAATGGGGCCTCTCCAAGATTTTCAGGGGACAGCCCAGTTGCTGGGCCGGGTTGTTTTGACTCTCCAGGCAGAAACTCCAGTATAGGCATGGCTTTCCCAGGGAGCAGAGTGGTCTGGTTGCAGCCTGGTTGAGAAGTCACAAAAATAGCTCCTCCACTGAGTGGAGAGTCAGAAAGACAGTGGTGCAGAAACAGACAAAGGGGCTGCAACTATAGACTTCTAATCTCCATTCCCAGTTAAAACTGCCCATCGGTAAATTGCCGGCATATAACCAATGATTTTAGCAACTGTTACTCCCCATGTTAGAAGTATCCAAGGCCTTCTCCAACTAAGGTGGACTCCATAATTCAACGTTACAAAAGTACAAAGCCTCTACTTATCTTCTGAACAGGCTAAAAGGCTTCCAAAACAATGTCCTTGGGACAGAAAAGACCAAATGAAGATGCACAGTGATATATTTGGAAAGAGCCATAGCCATACTATGTATATCAACATAAACAATTCATTCAAGCTGCCAAGTCCAGTGATAGAAAGCTTATGGGTTGCACTTGTTTTGGAGCAACAGGACACAGACACCAGGCAGTCACTGAATTGACTGTGAACTGTGAACCTCTTTACCAAGTATTCTACAGTAGAATATGTGTTCATCTGTCCACCAGTTAAAGCTCGACTGGAGTTGGTTGATGTTACAGCATGACAAACTCAAACACAGCAATACATCTACAACCAAAAAAAAGTCAAATAAAAGATTCATGGTGTTAAACATGGGTCAGTAAATGTCCAGACTTCATCGGGAGTTTGAGTACTACAGTAGTAGTACAGGTGCTACAAAGATGAATAAACAGAGGAGCAACGTTAATGTGTAAGACTGATCATGCAATGTAGCAAAGTACTACATCAAGCATAACTGAGATAAGGTTCTTGATACAGTTTCTCCATCTTGGCTTGCACTGGGTAAATCTGTGTATATATAAGTATAAATGAATAATCATTTATCCTGTACTAAAGCAACTAAAATGTGAGATACAACAAAAGTTCTTTCCAGCTGCTATTATGGAAATTGTTGGCTTAAAATTGATACAATATTTTTTTTCTTAAATGTGATCTAAAACCTTTATCTAGCTGACAATGTGAGATTTTTTATTCCAGAATGGAACATTACAGAGTAGAAATAAAACAGGTATGGAATTGGTATGTAATATTAACAACATCATATCCTTATTTTTTATGATTTGTACTTAAGTAAAGAATTTGTACTATGCAGCTGTGTACCTGATTGTGAAGCAGTGTCTTTCTACATGCTAACATGATAAAAAGGTGCACTACAAGATAAAACATGTATTGCAGAACTATAAAAAAAACCCTATGGATGTAATGACTACTGAAGCATATACCCATGAATCCTCACCAATCACTGTGTAAAAGCATGTTGTATGTATTCAGATGGCTTTTTACAAACTGTAAATAAACAGGAGGTTTTTTTTATCTTGGTCACTTCTCTGTAAAAGAAATTCCAACTCTTTTACATATTTTTGACTTCACAAGCTTTACTGTGGTGCTGATTGCAGTGAAATCTGTACAATTGTATTAAACTAAACACAGCTTTGTTGTGTTTAATGTGTGAGTACATGTCAGAGTGAGTGAAACTTCAGAAGGTTTTTATGTCCTTTCCGTGGATGTTTGGTGGAGGTAAGAAGTCTAACAGCTTTGGCAGACAGCCTAATGCTGTTCGCCACCTTGGAAATGATCATTTAATCATCCACTCTGCACTGCTGGGTGCAGCAGTAGGTCTTTTGGCATAGGACAGTGATAGAGCACCACAGTAAATAGAGTAAAGGCATAATCTAAAACATCAGTGGCCAAATGGAACAAGGCTGCTATTTAAGGAAAATTGTTGGCTCTGATTTGTGTGGTTGAGTGGTGTATAGTGTACAAACAATATGAACTATATTCAGTAGAAAGATAAATGCTCACTACCACATCTTCATGGAAACGGCAGCTATAGAAAAGTTCAATAATCCACAAAGAATGATAAATTCCTGGGTGTAGTTTTGTATCTGATTATGGGTGATTGCTATGGGACACTGGACCCAACTCATTGGTTTAGTAACAGTTAAATAAAAGATGAGGAAAAACTGGAACCTTGGCCAAAACACTGGGATGCAGGACTCTTGGCAGTGCAAACTGACACAGCATGTCTTGGCAGCCATTAGCTGAAAACAGGCCAGAGTTGGCCTCAATGACCGAATGCGAATGAGGTTAAAGCACTTGAAAATTACTTTAAGATGTTCCTCATAACTCAAATCAATACAGTGAGATTATACAGTATATACCATCCATTTTCTACCGCTTTATCCCAGAGCGGGGTCGCGGGGGGGCTGGAGCCAATCCCAGCTGCCTACGGGCGAG
>JBAMHV010000014.1:21752159-21776979 GCA_037177535.1 Pseudomugil gertrudae
CCTTTGAAAGACGCAAACCCTTTTGCTCACTGTTAGTAGATCAGTTTGTACTTTTTTTAGCGTGAGCAACGAGTTTGAACGCATTTTAGTACACGCAAACCTTTAGTAAATCTGGCCCTAAGACTTTTAAAATCTGCATTGAGTATAAGCTTAAATCCAACAAAGCCATATTTTCTAAGGAGCTGTTCTAAAAGCCTAATTTATGTCACATTAAATTCTCAAACTTCTACATTATTTGATTAGGCCACAATTTTTCTCACTATCAGCATTTATGCTCCATTCAGTGCCAGCTGGGAATACACTTCACTTGTTTTACATCTCTAGTGAGGAAAAAAAAATCAAAAACACATAAAGTTGGATTCCTTGTCTGTTGATTTGGATTCAGTTCCCAAAACATTTTAAAACAATGCGACAACAAAAAAACTTGCCCATTTGTCTTTCCTACCAAACCTCTTCCATATGCTCCATCTGGCCAAGAACAATCTTTCTGCATTGTTGGAAATGCTTTATGCAACTCAGTGAAATCAGCCTGACTTCAATAGCTTCAATACATTCTGCTAAGCTCATCATAAAGCAGTTATATGAATGCATTTGACAGTAATCCATCCTCCACGTTTAGTACAATGTTCAATATAGACAGGTTAGTGGATCTCTTTTATTTTATTTTTTTGTTTTGTTTTTTTTTATAATCAGACAGTTGTAATTCTAAGTAGCAATTTTATCTCAAGAAAACAACATAACAGGTTATTCAAACCCAAGGTTGTGAGGAGGCTGGAGCTGTTCAGAGCCCATCAGAAGCGACACAGAAACAAATATTATATCAGACTCATTCTTTGTAAGAATTTCAATACTCAAGTCAGTCTGCGATGTGCTTAACCCGAGGAAGCTCAGAAAGAACTCACACACGCGAGATGAACTGCAGACACAAACTATTTGTTGTTCATGTGAATTTTAAACATTAAAAATAATAATATTCACATTTAGAAATGGCAATAGATAAATAGTGTTTGTGGTTAACTGGGAGCAAAGCTGGTTTCTGCAGGAATCAAGGACCTGCATGATTTGGATGCAGAAATCTGGTGCTGAAGCAGCAGTTGGTGTTCCGGCAGGAGGATGAGAGGGGGTGGGGGAGCAGTCCTTCAACATGGATGAGCGCTTAGCCATTATCTTCTTCCAGCAACACCTAAACTGGTGGATCTGACGTTAACTATGGCCCAGGAGCTCAGAAAGAACTCGCCCACAGACAGAAACTATTCGCTTTTAATTAGAATTTTAAAAGTAAATAATGATAACACACACATTAATCAATTTCAGTGGATTTTATTAGGTGCTTGTGGTGTACTGGGAGTAGCAGTGGTTTCCAGTCTGCAGTGGCACTACAAGCAAGGGCTGTCACTGGTGGTGGGGGGGTTGTTCTCTAAGACCACCTCAGCCGGTGGATCTGATGTCAGTTGGCTTGATGGTCCCAGTAACCATTGTATGTCTCAGTACAGTCAAGCCAGTCAGCTGCATTCCTGACTGATCAATAAACCTGATTTTAATTCTGTCAGGTCTGACAAAGGTTGAAATTGTGTTGATTGTCACAATTAAGTTTTACTAATCACACACATACACACTGTAGCCCCTCCCAAGCTGTCGTGGATCAGTAACACAATAACTGCTTACTGAGCGAATCTTAATTATCTCGTTTTCTCAAGAAAACTTAAAAATTTGTTTTTCTTAAGATAATGTTAAAAAAAGAATAATAGTTGAGAACAATCGCTGTCGGCTTCCGTACGTACCAGTAGAAGTATATTTTTTCTCTTTTACCTTTATAGGTTATGATAAAATGTCATCATAATGAGACTTTCAGAGAAAACTGGGATTTTTTTTGTTTTTTTTGCACTACAGAAAAACCACCTGTAACTCACTTTAAATAATTATTTAAATACCTGTTTGACAGGTGATATCTCATTCCTGTTAACATGCACCTTGTAGAAAGGAGGTTGTAATTTAGATAACATATAATCTATAGAAAAATTCATTTTTATTTCCCTTATGTAACATTTTCCATTTTAATAAGAATTTACTGCAGGTTAAATCTGACATGATTCAATCAAACCACTTAGAAAAGCTAAATAACCAGCTGACACGGCCGAGCAGCTCAGAAGGACCAGTGTTGGAACCGTTTCACACACATACACACTCACACACACTCTGGTGGTATTTTTAGAGCTCTAATATTTTTGGTTTTTTGTCTGTAATGGGGGGAAAAAGTGTGAAGACGTGTACATAAAAGAATCTGGCAAAACTGTTATGCAACTGTTCTAAAAATATAATTGATGTGCTATAAATAAGTTATTTTTTCCCAGTTGGAACCAAACCCATCTTTATAAATATTTTCCTGTATGTTTCACGCTCTGATGCCTTCTGACTGCTAACAGGTTGTAAATACTGCGCTCACTTCAGCGCAGGAACAACAGGAAGTGAAAAAATAATGACAAGAGTATTTGAGCCCATTTTTGTTTGACACCCCACGTTTTTATTCTTTAGCTCTGACCGCCTTTCCTCTCCATCCGCCTTCTGCTTGATCCCTCGCTTGGTGTCTTTGAAGTTCCTTTCCTTCAAGTTCAGAATGCAGTGTACTGAGTCAAGGTGGGGAAGGAAGAACAACCCCCTCCTAACGGCTTCAAAGGGCTTTTCTTGGGTTGTGGGAAGGTGGGGGTTATTTTTAGCCTGCTGGAGCTTAATTTAATACTTAAGTTGAAAATGGAGAAGAAAAGTAAATAAGACAACAGATACAGAACAAACTGTGTCACATACTCATAACTGTCAAGCAGTAAAGATGCTAAATGTATTTCATAGAATGAGAATAATAATGAACTGCTCATTTTATATAGATTTGTAAAAATAGAAGAGTGACAAACAACAGCCTGCTCAACATAAGTATGAAGTCAATAAAGAGAACAAGGGAGAAAAAATTTTATCGACATTTCTAGAGAGAAAACTTGCCTCATGATGAGACTTTAGCTAATTATCTCTACAGTACTCTAATAGGGTCTTTCCACCAAATAACAGGTGCTGGTTTGGTGCTGTAGAGTCAGAACTTACTTCCAGAACTTGCTTCCAAAGAACCGGTTTTGTTTATGACTGAAGAGCCTCTTTGGTTCTGCATCATTACGTAATCTAAAACATTTTTTTGTGCGTAATATCAAATGTCACAGCCTCCTCCTCTAACATATGGGTAACACTATACCAGACTCCGTGGTGTTGGAGTTTTTAGTTTTCACCATAGTATCGTCCACCATGAGCAGGAGGATTAACACAACTGTGACAACGTTCAGGGTGCCGAGTGTTTAGTTAGCTCACTAGTCACCAGGGTCAGAATTTAGGATCAGAAAAAAGCCAGTTGCCGCTGCATCGCAGCTTCCGCTTCTGATCCTTGAACTTTTTGCAAGCGTTTTTAATTTGTTGATCATCTAGTCAATGCTTGTTTATAGCTGCAGTCGTCGCTGCTTGAACACAGGTTTTGGCCAGTTTAACTTACTCTGAACCTCCATAAAGCCAGAGTATAAGCATGCCAGGTAGGTTGCTAGGCTAAGAAGTAAAATCAATGGTACAGTATTAGGCAGGTATCACAGCCATTTAGCAGCCTTTCTGAACTGCAACTCATTGCATTTCCCAGCATAAATAGCAGGAAAACTATCAGTTTTCTTAGTTTCACTCACCGCTGAAACAATGAATGGGTTTCTCTCTCGTGCCTGATCTGCAGCAGTCATCCGCTGATCACCCTATGTTACAAGACGTAAACACACAAATATAGCATCACGAGATTTTTAATATCTTTAAGGATTAATAAAATTCTGTTTTGGGGAATACGTAATTTTCTTACCCTCTCGGTGGTAATGGTTTTGATGCAACATTTTCCGTTTATATTTCATGTTTTCACCACAAAACAAATCACGTCTAAACATAACATTGTTTATATTTCTATAATAAAGCTGTCCCATTATAAAGTGATAAAGTCCCTTTTTTTGTATGAAAGCTGTACTCTTTCATACTCCCAAATGAATAGCTTAGTAGTAAAAAACTAACTTAGACAGGAGACAAGGTACATCATTTAACAGTGGCTCTACAGGGAGATGAGTCCTGAAAAATTCCACAAAAGTCTGCTAATATTATGTTAACCTTCATAACACATACATATCAAAATATTGTATACCAGGATGTTTTGCTATTATGATGTCTTGCAATCTGAGATGGTACTACACTGTGGTGCTGAAGGGGCACAGTATGATATGGAAACAGTATACTGGTGGGGTAAGTTGTTAATGCATTAATAACCTGTATCTACAGCTTTGTTATGTCTATCTATGCATTAGTAACCTGTAGCTTCAACCTAATATTACACAACATGGGTTGCAATTTGTAGAATTTTTCTCTTTTTTTTATCATCAGATTTGCCCTGAGCATTTATACAAATGATTTATTTAGTAGTTGTTGCATTAAGGTTGCATAGCTTAGTAAGAGTATTATGGAATATACACAGCTGCTCTGGAATGCAACAACCATCTCATTAACTATTAATACAGCAGAAAACATCTTAACATGACAGAGGTACAAGTTTCCATGTTTAAAACCTGCAAATCACTACCAATTCCACAATTATTCCCTCCATCTGATTGTTTGTTTTAAATTTGAGTTGAGAACTAACAGCTATTTAGTTTGAACTGGCGAGAGTGTAAAGTTCATCCCTTGAGTCCTCTACACTTCTGCAACTTTTAGATGCAACCTTTGTCCAACACAGCGGCATCAAACGAATGGCTTGTTAGCAGCCCTCTGCAGAGCTGGATGACGTGCAGAAGAGGAATTCAGCTATTTGATTAGGACGGGTCAGAGAAGGGATGCATCTAAAAGTTGCAGGATTGTAGATCTCAAGGACTGGACTTGGGTTTAAGCCAGGCTGAAAGTGCTGTCCTTGCTAAGGTACTTTTCTACTTCAGCTGCAGTTTCATATGCTTACATTGCATATTTTCACCTGTCTAGCCTTCAAACTAATTGAACACAATAGATAAATATGAAGGAAATGTCTGGTAAATAAGTTGCAATGAGGCTGAAAAAGTGTGCACATCAAGACTAAGTGGCTTAGCTGCCTTTTTTCTGGAAGCCCACACTATAGGTTTGGATGACTTTGATGCCGAAAGGGGAAACATCCATCAAAAATCCATAAAACATGTTACCTGATGCTCATTACTCAGATAATGATTTTATCATCTCCCATCATGGCTAATATCTTGCATAGAGGTCATAAAAGAAGCTAATAACGTGATGATTTCCCATGATGATTTCATCCTTTGCTCTTCTATCCTCTTATTACTTACTGTATTATCGTCATTATGTTCTCTCATTACATTCTCTCATCATGCCAGCGATCATATTGTCAGAGCAGGGACCACATTTTCAAACGCTGTATATCTCAAACTAGAACAAGACTCCTCGTGTTTGCATGTTTACGCAGCGAGGTGGTGACTAATCTCATAGCCTCCCTCATCTGTTGCCATGAGTTCACCACCCACCATTTTCTCATGATGGATTGCTAGTATGTAACAAAAATAGGGTTTTCAGTGGGAATCACCGCTGTTGCATAGCACACGCTTGACTAATGCATTTCACTTTAATATGGGTTGATCACCAACTTTTGACCTTACAAGAGCAGCATTGACATTATGTTATGTGTTATTTGTGTTATGTTGCAAATGTTTTAACTTAATTGCAACCAGCGTTACAGTCCATTATTATAATCTGTGAATACTGACTTTAGTGGTATGTACCACTGACTTAACGCATGGCTATTTACTTTATTTGTTCTAAGCAGTGGTTCATCCACCTCCATTAAAAACATCTTTTTTTACCTTGTTAACATGTCCACCATTTGAATATGTTTATTATTTGTAAATACTATTTTATGTATTTACAAAACTACTACAATTGGAATTTCCCTCTGGGATCAATAAAGTATTTTTCATTTCATTCATTCCATTTATGCCAAATGTTTACAGCTGTCATTGACATAAAGATGGCTGCAGTGTACTGATCAGAAAAGTGCACTGAAAGCACAGTACCATCAAACCACAGCTACTTCACATTGTGGCTACTTTGCTTTAATTGTTGCTCGAATGACACAGCTTTTTAAATATTTATAATAGCAGACAATTTGAGCTAAAGACATTAAACTTTCTAAACATTTTTTGGAGTTATCTAATCACAAACTTGTGGAGCAGAATGGGAGAAACATTTGTAGTGATGTCTGCCATGTATGTTCCACATCTCCCAGTGGAGCCCTCTGCTTTACATACCTGTATGTCCCCATGTCTAATCTTTGTCCCCTTTGGCCGTTTTTATTTAACTATTTTGAACCACAAGATCACGTGTATTTAGGTCATTTCTGTACTTACTTTATAAGTGTAAAGGCTGTTAAAAGCTGCATCTCAATAAAGAATGAGTATCATGATACAATAGTAATAGTTTAGTTAATAGTTTAGTAATTACTTGCTTACTGAATCTGTTTACATTTCTTGGAGGAGTCAGGAGGTAACAACATTTTAAACTGACTAAACAGTCTCTAAAGGGGATCATCAACTAGCTAAACTGTTAAGCTTGAACATAGCGACACAACATGAGATTGAACAGCTGTCAACTTTTCTTCAGTTTAATGAGGATCAGTCTTCACAGCACCATATTCGCCCAACTGAACATACTGAGCAACTGAAGCATGTGGGTGATAATTGTTCCAAATGGGAACATGTGAAAGAGAAATGTTTCATCCTAACTTGTCATCTACTCTTTTTGTTGTTACTTTAAATACCTACTTGCATTTTAAAATAAAAGAAAAAGACAAATTTTCACTGTTGTGTTGCAGGAGTGTGCCTGGTGCTCGGCTGCATGATCTTCCCTGATGGATGGGATGCCGAGGCAGTCCGGGACATGTGCGGAGAGCACGCAGGGAAATATTCTCTGGGTGATTGCTCTGTACGTTGGGCCTACATGCTGGCCATCATGGGCATCCTGGACGCCCTCATCCTCTCCTTCCTGGCCTTTGTCCTGGGAAATCGGCAGACAGATTTCTATCTCGACGATCTGCAGACAGATAACAAAGGTAAGCAAAGAGACACCAAATGAATAAATAATAAGTAAAATAGCAAATATTCTGACATTTCTGTTCAATTTTACTTGACTGTGATTGTGCTGCTGATTGATTATAAACGTTTACTCTGTACGCATATGTACATTTTTATTGTTAAAGGCTGAAGCGAGAGCTTTTAATGCAGGAAATGTAGCATCACATTACTAAAAGCTATGTGCTTCCAAGAACCTGTGGGTTCATGTGGGTATTTTGTATTATATTTTGTATCTTTTTTTATTGTTTTAATTTCTCTATGTCAAAACGTATTTGGACTATTTTCCATCACATATTTCACTCATACTAGCTTTATCATAATTGTTGTTTAAACTGAAGTCTCTTAGCCAAACAGATGAAGTGTTACTGCCACATAGAGGTTTGCAGAAAATGTCCCCATGCTCTGTAAAAAAGACATAAGAAAAGGAACCCAATCAACTATCAGCTCACCTATTTAGAATATTCCTTATTTAATTAGGATTTCTTGTGCCCAACAGTTTGTGTTCCAGCTTTATACCCCACAAATATAAATGACAAAGTACCTTAGTGCATCTACAGGTGGGTCAAGCAAATCCTTCCTCCAACCATTTTTATGCCCAAACTATGAAACTACCAAGAGCAAGATTTTCTCAAGTTAAACATGAATAAACTCCAGTCTGACCTCAGTATCTTCAACCAAATTGCTTTCGGTGCTGAGTTTAAGAGTGGGAGAGAGTCCTCCAGAGGATTTACTGATAGTTTACATGATGTTGCATCAGGGTAGTTGAATCATATTGAATGAGCCATAGGAAGAGAAAGGAAAAAGAGAGGAATAGCAGAAAGCCATGGTAGAAAAGGAACGAAACAAAATATAATTGTAAACAATAAAAACAAAGAAATATATACATCCCGTCTAATTTCATGAGCCTGAACTACATAAAAAAACAAAACAGTGATGAAAGTCTGGTAAAGCTCTGGCATGAGACGTTAGACCGAGCATAGATGTACCGAGCATCACGGAGGAACAGAGAGATCTAGAAAGAGCCAAAGACGGAAAGAGTGACAGAGGATGTCTCATTTCTCCAATGGTCTACCGCCATGATGGTTTCCATGGTAACTGGAGATATTCCAGAACGTGCATGTGTCTTTTCTTATCTGATTAACCTCACCAACAGTCTCAGACATTTACACATTTAATGCCTCTAAAGCTTTTTTTCTGAGCTTATATTTTACATAGTTAAAGCGATTTTTCCATAAAAAAAAAAGTTGAGTTAAACCAAGAAAGCAAGTAAATATAAATGAGGTCCATTACCTTTGAATGTTTATCCCTTCAGTTGCTCCTTTCAGAGCAAGTTCTTTCTGCTGAATACATTTCTTCTGAATTGGAATTGCAAAAGAAAAATCAATTTACTCCCCAGCTATGATTTTAAAACATTATATTCAGGTATAATCTTTTCTACAAAAATAATGTCAGAGCATTTCTTCTGAAAACTGTTTAATGTTTATGGTCATTAATATGCCTTAATTTTTAAGCAATATAGTTTGATTTAAATTCTTCATATAAGTGGGTGGGAGGGCCATTTTCTTTTTCATCTGTTAATTTATGTATTTATGTATCATTTATGATGACTGTTTATCACTGATTTTACATCATTTTACTGGATGTGACCAAATGGGCCAGAACAAAATTATTAATAGTGAATGAAAATGGAGAATGTAAAGAACGTGAAGATAAAATTCCACCAGAAAGCTATTTATAGCCCTTCAAACCAAAAAGAACCAAGATGCCAAGATGGCGACTGTGGGATCTGCCCAACATAACTTTATTTTAACTCTTTAGAAACATACTAGGAGGCTCCTTCTATCTTTAGTCTATGATTTAAAAAGCTGTTTGGGTCAGCAGTGACATGCTTACATGAGCTTACACATGTTTTGTACTAAATGCACTTTAGTGGACCTTTTCTCACAGTAATGTCAATCTTTGTTTTTCTTCTATTCTTGCAGATTTTGCTGTGTCAAGGGTAAGTTGACTTCCATCATGTGCATTATATTCAGAAAAGAGAGGCATTTATGCATCTGTGCAGAGAGATCATCCAGATTAGCCGATGGAAAGAAGTCATGGTTTATGACCAATATAAAAAATCCAACTGACTGATACTGTGCTTCTTTACCACTTATATACCTGTAATGCACAAATAAAAAATTTGTTTCTGTAATTATCAGACATAAAAAAATGTAAAAAAACAAGAAAGTTTTATTTATTTTGAAGTAAACAAAAAAATCAAAGGTCGCATATTATGTTAAATTTGCTCTCTAGATGTTTTCTAACAGTAATTTATGTCTCTATATCCTGTAAATGAGGCCCAAAATTGAAAAAAATAAATTCTTTCACTTCTCTTACTTGCTCTTTTTGCAAATGTGTGCTCACACAGGTGAATCTGAGATATTTTCTTAAGAAATAACCACTTCCACCAGTAGTGGATAGTGCCACTGACCCTCCCCAGGGTTAGCTGAGCCTGTCTTTAAAAATCAGAGAGCTGGTGCCGCATCCTCTCCTCGAGAAGAGCATGGAGTGGGTGTGGACGGGCACCACTCATGAACATTTAATGGTTCAGACAGAGAAACAGCCCTTTCTCAGTAAAGCTTACTCGAGTGACTTTTAAAAATGCTGTAATTACGGGCAGAGGCTGAAATTGGGTAAGAACTTTAAAAAACATTGTTGTTGGCACTCTGACACCCTTATGAAACTGTTGAAAAAATATATAATATGGGACCTTTAAACCACTGCAACCTTCCAATAAGCAGGGACAGGGAGGAATTATTGCAATGCATGCATGATGTATGGTGATCTTATTCAACATATGTGCTGTTTGTCATATGCATTACTAACTGTAAATCAGGTGACAGACTTTAACAAAGTGAAGGAGAGTTTTTATTTTGTTATGGATATATTTTCAAACGACACAATAAAACAGCTGGTATTGTATAATTTAGTCGACTTTTTGAGTGAGGGAACATTACAACACAGCAGGGGTATAATCTGCCACTCTGTTCTATTCTCCAGCCATTTGGCAGCCACTTTTATCCAAAGCAACTTACATGGGATGAGTGATCAAATAACCAAACATGCATGTGTTGTGGGTGGGAGGAAGCCAGAGTTCCCAGAGAGAACTCACACATATGCAGGAAGAACATACAAACTCCACACAGAAAGACCACTGTTTACACCTCCCCCCAGCTGAGACTCAAACCAGTGACTTCTTTCTGTGAGACCACAGTTCTAACCAGTACACCACTGTGCTGGCCCAGAGGAATCATTGCAAATATGTCCAGTTCTATGTGATACCTTTCTTCCCTGATGGGATGCTGAAGCACTGTCTGAGTTCTCCAGAAAGGAAAAGAGCTGCTTTGGTTTCTTCATCAAAATAATTGTGTCCAAACAATTTCCTGAAGTCATAACTGGTGAACTGGGGCTTTGTTATGTTTATGCAGTGGAGCAGACTATGATTTGAGCAGGAGCACGTCGAAAGCAAATTGTAGAGACATTTAAAAAACCAACCTGGACAGAAATATCTTTATAATTGATTCGTTATTTCCACATTAGGTGATTAAACAGTGTTATACCTTGTTTTCTCCAGATCGAGGTGCGAGATAGAAGAGAGCCACGGTATGGAGTGCAGCGTCTTCACTGAGGACAACGGCACTGGTCAACATCTCTCTGTCTTCTCTTTCTCCACTCCCCTCTACTCTTCTTCTCTACTTTCCAATAATCAGGATATCCCCAATCTCAGTGCAGACGCCTGGTGTACAGGATTCCATATAACGAAGAAAACAAAGAAAAAAAAAGAACACACTGGGATAAACTATATTTTGGGGAAAAAATATTATACAAGGCTGTACAGTGCATTTAACACAACTTTCTCTACGAAAACCTTTATGAAAAAATATTTACAGTATTTAAAGTCTTGATTTGTGGGAGAAATCTAATCCTTACGATGAAGAACCATAATACCCATTTCACACATTCTTTCAGTTTAGTGTGTTGCGTGCATTCACACTAGCACCAGAGAGCAGGTTATTGATACTCTTTGCATAGTAACGATGCCACAATACAGCAGCAAGTTCATTACTAAACATTCAAAGCACTTCAACAGGGACTCATATGGCTCTTCATCTAAGGACTTTCAGATGTAAGGAATTTAGAGGAGTACCCCATTGCAGCTTTACAGAACTTAACATCTCTGGGAGATTCTCTACTGTACATATTGAACAATGTAAATAACATTACTGCTGACAAAAAACAGCTGACGACAAAACCTCATCTGACTCCAATGCATTCGAGTATATATTTCTTTTTTGGTTTCAGTGTTTTCAGTGTGCTGGAGGAACATGAGAGTTTGTGCTGATGTTTGTTTGACTCTTCACTATTGACTTGGTGGAAATACACAGATGCGACTAAAACACATATCTTAGAGAAGCAGAGCACCGTAAATCAGAACGATTGTTTTGATCACTTTTTTTTTTATCACAGGCACTTCCCCTGCATCAATGCGGTCTCAAAAGGAACCCACTTATTGTGGTATGTCCCTCTTCTGTACGTTGTAGAGTTTAATCTGAATTTAGCTGCAGCTGTCGAGTCCAAGTTGAAAATCTCTTTTTGTCAAAATTCACTTCTTTGTGCTGTGTCACAACCCCGTTTCCAGTGTGCAGTTTACTCCAGTTATGGTTCCAGCATACAGTGATCGGTTTACTCTACAGGTGTCTTAAGACTGGGCGATTATGGCTGCAGGAGTTGGCCCAAAGTGCTGCATTGTCGTGATGTCACATATTGAAGAAGCCTGCAGCTCACAGCAACCACAGATGAGGCAACCCCCCCTTTATAATTTCAATAAAAATATGTAAATGTAGCTGAAAATAAGGGGGCAAAATAAATAAAGATGTATGGGTAACATTAAGATTTCAAACATTTTATAATACGGTTTTTAAGTTTAAAGAACTACAGAAACAAAACATACAAATTAAATTGGATGTAAGCAGCTATATAATACTTCCTGGTTCTTAGATAAATATATCTTCATGTTTTATATCATCTCTGGGTTCATTTCTGTTACATTAGATTGGGAAATGCATTATTTCAACTGCATGTAACGTTAAGGATAAGAAAGCTTTATTGTCATTACAGTCACGGACAACAAAAGTATTTCTTGACTTGAGTTAAAAACAGCAGCAGGAGTAAAAATACAGCAGATGAGAAATTAAGTCTCAATTACAAATAAAGATTTTCACTTATGAAATGATGGACCTCATGCAAAACCACTTGTTTTTATTACTCTTTTCAAATAAAGCAAATTTTTATAAAAACAAGCTAATTTAAAGCTTTTTTTGGTTAATTGTTGTATGTTAGCTGTTCAATCAGTAGACAAAACTCTTCACTGTTAAGCCTTTAATCTTGTAAATTTGCAGGAACACGAAAAAATATTGTGGTTATTATGTAATCTAAATTATTATATAGCAGTTCTGTGCAAAAACTCAATTAATTCCAAAGTTGCAAACTTTTATTATTGCTATATACAGAAGTGAAAAACACTTGGTTTACACACTTTAAAGAGCAGCAGTCTGTTTACTCACCAGCAGATCAAATATTCCTGTAAATCAACAGAAAAAACTATGTGATGTAATAAGACATACATGTTACAAAGAATGAAAAATTCTGGATCTTCTTGCTGAAGGCAACAAGTCAGCAGGATAAATCTGGAAGCTTTGTGTAGCTGCTTTATTCTAAACACACAGGAGAGATTTTTAGCCATTCGTGTGTTTTTCTGCTGTAACAGCCAAAAAAAGCAGGGTTGTAATCGCAGCACTGGGGAGGAAGTGATGTATCAATAGAAATAAAATAAACATTAGTCATTATAACGAGTAAAAATAATCAGTTCATCTGTAGTTTAACACATTCTCTTTAATTAGTTCTATTACATCAAGAAGGAAACAGGTTGTGCCATGCCTCTTGCCCAGTAACTGCTGGGAAAGACTCCAGCTACACCGCAGTTCTGAACTGGAATTAGAACTAAAGAAAATCACTGGACAAATATAAAGTAGGACAAAACGGGACGTGTGATCAGTAAGAAGGCGACAACATATGTAGCTAACACAAAAGTTATTCAAACTAGAGCACGTTTAATCCATTGTACACTCAAAGTGTACATTGCTGCATTTCCTGTTGCGAAAAAACAGTTTGTTGACAAGATAAAGAGTCATTTTACAGTCCTCTAAGAACTGAAATGGTTTATGAGATAGAAACAAATCTTTCATGAGGCCTTTTGAATTCAACTGTAGTGCAGTCCTCATGCAAAAACTGTAAACTGTTGGTGTAATTTAACCATTTGGGGGGTGTAAAATATCAAAATTCCCAGAAGCAATGCAGATTCAGTACTGTGATATCTACTATCCTGTATGTGGTTGTGATGCTGCCAAAACCATCCTGATTGTTGTACCACCAATTGTTTTTCCTGCTGACACCTCTGACGGTGATCACAGCTTCTACTCCAGCAACATAGAAGTTGAGCCAACTGAGGGTGACTCCTTTAAACTGTAGCTTGATGGTTAAATGAGTTTGTGCTTCTTTCAATAAAACAACAGAAGCACCTTTTCTATTTACCTCACCATCAAGAGAATTCTTTCCTCCGGAGTACTGCTACTCACCACCGTACCCATGAGCGAAGTTATGACTTCCATAGGCTACAGTCAAATGTTCCCCCAGTGGCATTGATTGTTATGATTCCAGTAACGAGTGGGATTCTACCATGACAAGCTGCGGTTGCACAATATGACAAAGCAGGCTGCTGTAATCCAGGCGCCATGGGGCTTTCATCCCTCTCAGAGCAGCACTTCAGCCTGACATACTGTAACTGAAACTCCCAAAGCTTGGGTTAAGTCATGACAGGGATAAAATTAGCTGCATGCATGGATAATTGTTTCATATGAGAAACTGACATGCTGTGTCCATGCAAAGGAAAGGTACAATCATTCTGTAAATCCTATGAAGTTAATCCTTTTTACTGAGCAATTGAATAACAACAACTTGGTGATCCACAGAGCCTGGTGGGGTACTCATTATACTGAATTATATTTAACTGTAATCAGTGTCATGCCGTGTTAGGGATGCACTCTTAATGGGAAAGTCAAACGAATAATCTCAACTCATCAACCTACAAGAGGGAGTTTTTATTAACCCGTTACATGGGTTATGGGTTAATATAAGACACCAAACCTACTGAAACCAGCTGGGTTTAATAAGCTATCCTGGTAGGTTACTAGTGCATCCCTACCTACACTACAGTATACATATAATGAGCAGGTAGCTAGATGTACAGTGTGAAGTTTAGAATGGTAGCTAGCTAACTCTCAGGAAGCTGTGTGTAAAATACTGTATTAAAGGCTCATTCTGGAAGCAACAAAAGAAGAAATACTAGCAAATCAAATGTGTTATAAACAATGACTGAAGACTTCATTAATATGAGCTATTGATCTTCAATGTCTCTTATAAAAAAATAGCAGCACTACTTTGACTTTCCAAGCTGGGCCTTTAAGACAATATGCTAACAGCCTTAATGCTGAATCTAATGATGCTGTCCATGCAGCCTCTGCACAGACCCCTGGCCTACATCTATTGATGATCTTAGTGTAGAATTGATGCACTCTCATTAAAGAACGTTTCTTGCTATTAGGTAACTGACCAGGCATTAAAATAAAAAAATGAAACCCTTAAATTGGATCTCATCCATTTTTGTAAAGCGAGACACATTTTTGCTTTCAATGTGTATGTAATCATGTAAGCATCAGTACCTTTTTCTATCTGAAGCATTACGCAGGCTGTAATTTCTCTGGCAATCTTTACTTGAGTTTTAAGCATCTTATATGTCTTATTTGATGATGCTTTTAAAGGCACAAGACCCGTCTTTACAAGTATAGGAGAATAAATACAGCCTTGAAGCCTCAGTGGTCATGTGAGGCTCAGAAGCATCAGTGCTTGTATGATCATTGATCTGGTCTCTTCTCTGGGTACTCTGTTCCTGAGGACTTGACGATGAACTGGGGGGGAAAAGAGACAAAAAAAAACCTTAATAAGGAACTGACAATACCTTAACCCTGATGAGCACATATTTGTACCACTCCAGGTGCCTCTTAAGAACTCTTCATTTAATTCTGATGTGGTGCAGAACCAGCAAAACAAGTAGTAACGCTGTAGTTTTTTTCTACTAAAGACTACATACTCTGAAACTAGTTAGGTTTAACTTCAGATTTGAGGTCAATTCAGTTTCTAGTCAAACAAATAAAGTTATTCAAGGTTAATTATCTACTTGCTTTGACAAATCTTTTGATATTTAGAATTAGAAATGGACTGAAAGGTGATTTTCTTTTTCTTTTTTTTGAGTGATTGGACTGCAAAGCTGAATTCACCTCAGTCTTGAACTGCAGAATTATTTAAGCTCGTAAAGAAAAAAAATGGTTATAAGAGGTGACAAGAAATAATTTCCAATCTTTGGCTGCAAACTAAATGTTTGTGGACTCTGTAAATGTGATGTATACATCAATGATTTAGCATCTTTTTATCATGCAATATTATGTATAAAAACAGTAGTGTGGGGTGGGAAAGGTCAGGAGCAAAGCTGAATAACTTACGCTGTACTAGCCGACTTCCTGTTAACTCCTGAAATGCGGATGTTGCCAAAACACCATCAACTATCATGTGTTTTCATGAAAAAAAGTTAAAAACTGTTTTGTTTTTGTACAAGAAAAGAAGGATATACAGATATTTGTCTAGTATTTCTGATGAGATCTTTGTTTTATGTGTAAACGGCAGATGCTTTCCTTTCCATTACGGTTTACTTTCAAAGTACTTACAGTAGATATGTTGTTCGGTCACATCAGGCTTAACATCTCAGATTCAGTTTTGACTCACTAATGGATGACTGTTTGTTGAAATTTCAATGCCCAACATGTTTGAAAAAAGGGTAAAAAGTCTGTTTAAAAGTTGCTTGCCTATGAGTAAGCAGAAAACCTGAAAGAAGCCTGTTGCTTGTTATGATTTATGCTGATTTTGATTTCAAAATTATGTCTAATTCCTATTTGTGAATAGTATTCAAACTCACAGTGATGACATTTTCTGTTCTTGAAACACATTTTGAGAAAGTCTAATAAAGATATTTTACATTCAAAGATGTGATCCTCATTTAATCAATAAATTCATATGTAGTTGATGCACTTGGAAACTTTAAGAAGTCTTTTTGAAAATGTTGTGATTAAAACTTGCAGGGAACTTTATGTGTCTCTCTGCTGTAGTTTAGCTCTTTCTCCAAAGCCTCACTGACAAAAAATAGCAACTACTTTATTTGTCCTACCAAAACAGAACTAATAAAATCACGTGTTAACATGTTTCCATCCATCCATCATCTACCACTTATTCCCTGAATGGGGTTGTGGGAGGGCTGGAGCTAAACCCAGCTAACATCAGGCGAGAGGTGGAGTTACACCCTGGACAGGATGCCAGTCCATCACAGGGCCAACACACATAGAGAAAAAAACTAGACACACACACACTCACTCCTATGGGCAATTTAGAGTCTCCCATCAGCCTATCCCCAAGGTGCATGTCTTTGGACTGTGGGAGGAAGCCGGAGTACCCGGAGAGAACCCACACTAACACACACACAAAAAAAACCTATTTTATTTGTCCTACCAAAACAAAACTTATAAAATCATGTGTTAACATGTTTTTCTTCTTAAAGCTGAACTAAGGCTTCACTCTTCTTAAAAGTTAGGTGGAGATGCTTTCCAAAAGCATTTTTTTACTGTACTGTTAAAAATCCCCTCCACACTCTGAAGCCAATTATTGAAGTTCTCAAACACAAAAATAACTACCGGTATGTTAAGTCACCTGTGAAACAGACAGAAGAAAGCAACATCCAATCATTTAATCTGGCCTGTTCTAACCAATTAGATGGCAATATGTCTGTCAAACTCAGCTGCCATTTGTCCCTCCCCATCATCCCTCAGGGATATAAATATAGCTTGGCCAAACTTTTTCCAGGATTTCCTACCCTATCTTCACAGCTCGATTCTAATTTCATCCTAATTTAAATCTTTTTTACACCACCAACTCCAGTATGAACAGTGTACGCTCCTGAAGAAATCGAGACAATACACGCATGTGGGGAGGTAAGAGCAGTCATCTGCCAACCAGAAAGTTGGTGGCTCGATTCCAGGCTCCTTCTAACTACATGCTGAAGTGTCCTTGTGCAAGGCACTGAACCCCACATCCCAAATGTAAGTTATTGGGGAAAAGCATCTGCTAAATGAGTGTAGCTTTAGTGTGTGTCTATACATCGCCCCTCGCCCCTATTTATGTGTATTATTAAACTTCCTGAATGGTCCTGTCCATTGTCCAAAGTTTCCTTTTGAGTCCACAGAAGCAAAAGAAGCCAGTAAATAATATTAATTTTACTAGATATATACTCATTTAGGCTCAAATGCTCCAAGAGCTCAACATCTACATTTTGGAAAAAATAGTAAGGTGTGCACAAAAAGTTGTAAATTATTTCAGTCAATTTTTATATTCTATTCTTCAGTCATTTAGCAAACTGACACACAGACTAAATAAAGCTGCTCTCACGCAGTTTCCTTTTAAAATGCATCAGAAATGGTAACTGAAAAGCAGCCCAACATCTGTTTCACATTCATTATTTAATACTTCGAATTTTGTAAAACTTTCTCACGTTTATCTGAGGAAGGGTTGCAAGGGAAGCCGCTTAGCAGAAGGCACCTCCTTACCAGCTCCATGCATATATTTAATATTGAGGTGTTATTCTAACCTGTCCTGGATTTTCCCTGGGGCCTTCAATATTTAACTAAACTGTGCCAGAAAGAATTGAGGATCACAGCCTGATGAAGCAAACAGGATTACATCATCTGCAAAAAGCATAGACCTAATCCTAAATCAACTATTTAACTCAAATTAATTTCTATTTCAAGGTTTGCTGTGTCAGAGTAAACTCACCTTGAAAACAATAGAAAACAATGGTCTCTCTCTAGCAGATACATGAAGGAATTAAGAGCATTAAATAACATAAGCAGCTTTAACATAACAATTAACATAAAGTGCTGAACATGACAAAGAGCAAATATTGGGAAATAAAAAGAAATCACAAATTAATAACAATTAAAATATAAACACCAAAGCAAGAAAGCCAGATGATTAAAATGGGTCTTTATTAAAAAACAGACACTGTAGTGGATTAGTGAGCTTCCATCTAGACCCCAGTACCTCCATAAGAAGCTGAGCTGATCTGAGGCGCCACGCTGGTGAATATTGGGAAAACAGTTCAGAGAGGTATAGCAAGGCCAAACCATGTAAGGATTTAAAAACAATAAAAATCTAAAAAATTAAGCTACCGGTGAAGCGATGCTAAAATTAGGGGGGAACATGGTCAATCTTTTATACTCTATTCAGCAGCATTTTGAATGAGCTGGAGATATGAAAGCGATTGGTTCCAAGGTGAAGAGTGTTACATTAATCTGGCAGGAGGTGATGAAGGCATAGATTATACCTCAAAAAGCAGAGCAGTCAAAAATGATTGCCATTGCTTATTACCAAAAGTTTAAGAAAGCTAGATGTTTTTCTGCTGATTTAATCTGCCAATCTAGTGTAAAATCACTGTCCACTTTGATTAGTGATAGCTGGTTTTAAACTGAACCCACCCAATACCCTGCTGCAAAAAGAAATGTTGTCCATAAATTTTCATAACAAATTCAAGTCAGTAGCCTTGATGGGAGTTCAACCAAGCAGCAACCTCTGATGGAAAAATGTGAAGGCTATGCGGAAGTAACAAAAAAGGCAGTTAAATAAATGGCACTAGGGGCTCCTCGTAGACTCCTACATTAAAAAGATTAGATATAAAGCAGAAATAATCATGATTGCAGCCTGGTACAAAAAATATTTTGGGTTTAACAGGGTTGATTTTACTTTCATAAAAACTCTGAGGGGGAGTGACTTTTTTATATAACTCATATGCAATTATGGCTGTGTTCTTTTGATTGACAGGTAATTAATATCTACGGCAAGAAAGCAGGAATTAGCACAAATGCAGTATTTAGCCAGCTAACAGTGTGCCTTAGCTTTAGCTTACCTCTGTTAGCTCCTATTAGATATGAGTTGGTTCAATTAGCTCTTAGCTTGAGGCAGCTTTGAGTTTGATAGATATCAGATTTTATTTGTTACTTTTCTATAAATGCTACTATTTTTTTGCTGAGGACTCAAAACTTTTCTGTAGCTTTAAACACAGATTACACAGGGTTCAGAGGCCTAGATCCATCACTGTGCATAAAGTTGTATTAGACATGGCCTTATTTATTTAAATAACAGCCATGCAAGTGTCCGAATCTGCTGTAAAGTTTAGAGTGAGTCACAAAACCAAAAATATCACACAGAGTCACTGTACAGAGATGCACGCAGAGTGTGTGGCATCTCCTGAAACTGCCTGTGACTCGGGAATCCACAGCCTGTCACAGTAAGTACCAGTAATTCATCAGTGGGTTCCTCCTCTGTGAGGTCTCCTTAGAGAAAAAACCACCCTGTTCATCCAGGAGTGTTTATTGAACTGCACGTTGAATTTGCAAGCCACTACACAAAGGGTTGAACTTCAATACATAATAGAGTCAGTAGCATTTTTCCCAGGGGCAACACACACACACACACACACACACACAATCTGAAATGCTGCTGAGAAATATAGAGGTGTACTGATCAGACTAAGTATGATTACCACTTATAAAAACCAGTATCAGCCTATAAAAATGCTATTAGGATGCAATTACCAGAACTACAGAAGCAAAGCAGACATGCATGAAACATTTATTATTATTTATTATTTATTTTAAGTTATGATAGAGATAAACAGTGCAGGAAGAAACAAAAAAGCCCAAACAGGGTGACATCTAGCCTCCACAAAAAGTTTACAAAAATCTGGAAATATATTCATGACTGTAGCAATAGTAGAAACGTTTATATACACAGTGATGTGGACAGGGGTCAGTGCAATTCCTAGGATCCACAGCGTCCCTGGAAAAGTCCATCAATACGGTTAGATGCGTTTACCACTGGAGGCAGCTGGTTGCCCTCCCCGAGTTGGGTTCTGCCACTGGTTTTTCCATCCGATTCAAAAGGAGTTTTCCTTTCCACTGTCGCCTCATGCAGCTCACGATGGGAGATTGGATCAAAGTCAAGATTTGATCCAGACCACAAACCCCTTAAAAAATACAAAAAAGTATCTGATGTGCTTACAGTTTATCTTATTTTTGTAAGTAAATGTGTAAAAAGCTTGTTTGAAACAACTCAACTTGCATGAGGTCCAAAAAGATTAAGTTCCCCTGCAGGTTTGCAATGCCGTCCATATCTTCTATTTTTTACACTTTAGGAATCTCTGTGTGAAAATCTTAGAGTAAGGGGTGTAAGAAACTGTACAGGGATATGGACAAAGGGATGATGATGAGGAGGAGGAAAAGCTTAATCTAGAAACCACCAGTGGATTTTCAATTTTCCAGTCATCTCGAAAATGTTCATGTAAAACTATTCAACCTGGTGGCACTGGACAAAGAAACTATTCAACCCAAACTTTAGTAAGTTTAGTAAGTAACAATTTTTAAAGTCATTAACATACAGAACATGAGCTTGCATACAGAGCTCGGCCCTCTCTCCTCGTCCGTCTCTTTAGGCGAGGCATAGCTTAAGTAGTGCTGATAGGGGATAAGAGGGAGGAGGCTGCTGTCAAACTATGGTGTGCTTTGACCAAAGCAGGGCAGCAAAGTTTAATTGATAGATCAGAGAATTTCATCTTCCGGGATCTGACAGATGTTTACATACCGTAATTAAAATCTGCAATATCTAATAAACCATTTAAAGACGACTTACTATTCCATATTTAGTTACCGGTTAGGAAAAGAGGGAGGATGGCAGGAACCTCTCAAACAAAAGCTAATTCATTTGAAAGCTTTTATTTCAAGAGAAAATTGGGAGCTATGGAGTGGCAGAGAAGCAGATGTTTCCCCATGTGCAGGTGGTGTGGGTAGTTAAATCCTGGGTGTGTGTGTGTGTTACTAATTCTCTTATAAACTGAGAAAGGTTGGTTAAGCACTGGTGACATGTGAGATTTCTGTGAAGTCTATAATCAGTGTAGATGTGTTACAAGCTGACATACTGGCTCAGCACAGACCATGCCCTCCATGCTATTATATATCCTCAGTTTTCTAACTTCACAGCATCTGCTGAAAACTAATGAATCTGTTTCTGCCGGTTAGAGAAAGTCATCGGACACCTTGAAAAAAAAAATTAAAGCAACAATCTGTAATTCCAACAGCTGTGTGGTCCAGTGCTGCAGCCAGGGGACCCACCACACTCCAGAAGCAAAACCTCATTCATTTGGTAACATCCAACCTACCACAGTCAGCCTTACTAATTCAGGTACAATCAGATGACTTCCACCTACCACACTGTTACCACAGACATTTGTCAAATCATTTTCTTTCAAACTCAAGCAGAGAAGCTGGCAGTGTTTCTGTGCCAGGTCCACCAAGATGTTGAAGAAAGAATCTGGGGTTTCACAGCAAGAGTGCAAATTACAGGACTTTGGTTTTGTGGAACAAAAATGTGCATTTAGCACAGAATGATCATAAGACTTCAGAGATAGGAATACACTTTGTACTTACTGGAATATCAGGATGTATTTTTCAGGGAGGGGGGGGGGGTCACTCAGAGATTACCAAATACATCCAGTATTTTTGCTCTGCTCTATCACTCAATAAATATTTTCTTGTCTCATATTTTCTCTATCATCATCTGCTATAGGGATCTATAATAGAAATGATCTAAATAAAAAAGGCACAGCATACCATGCAACACCTCTGGAATAGGGAGGAAAAAAGGACATGTAAACAGTTTTAAAGCAGCTACCTGTAGTGCAGTCCTTACTACACCAGAGGGTACTGGATCCACTCATAGCTGGAAACACGTTTATGTCTGGAAGAATTTGGCCATTGTTGTCTTTTGCCCTGCCTTGGTTTAACACTTACCTTGTTTTCCATTAGTTCTCAGTCAGTTGCACAAGTTGTGTCTCTCCGTTTGTCAGGTTTACACACCTCGTGTCCAATGTCATGTAAAACCATTTTCATCTCAACATGACAGAAGGGTAGAACGAGGCCATGTCCACAATGGATCTGTCACAGCTTGTAAGTGTAAAGCACAAAATGTGAATTTTACTCTGGAATAATTAAATATTCCGCAGAAGTTTCAGTGGTGTTTGTAAACCATTTCTTGATTTTGCTGTTTTCACACCAATCACTGTTGATAGCAGTAATCATAGCAGGAGTCTCCTACTGCAAATCTGTGGGTCACTGAGGGGGACATGTCCCACCCTATAGTACCATCTGCAGCCGTGTGTATCATTAAGAAAAGAAACAGCTGTCATGCAGTTCAGGCCGCTGTTTATGCTTAAGAAGATAGTCAGATATGGTTGGCTCTCAAGGAATGGTTCAACATACCATATGGCGCTTTTCCATTAGTACCTGCGTGACACTACTCTACCAGCCCGGGTAGTACTATATTGTGCATTATCAGGCCAAAGTCTCAAGGGTGATCATTGTACCGTTTCTGTTGTCATTATGATTTAAAAAGTATAAACACTGTTGTTTGATAATAAATGGCTTCACCCAAGATCTGAGCATGAGTGAAAGAAGAGTTTTTGTTTATCATCAATATCCTCTGAATGGGCAAAAAAATAATAAATACAGCAAGGGCATATAAACTTATGACCTGTGTGTGTATGTATGTATTATATATTATATACATATGTGTGTGTGTGTGTGTGTGTGTGGGGGGGGGGGGGGTCTTAAGTGTTCCATGGGTCTTACTGTATATCTTAAACCGAGAGCTGACCAAATTGTGTTGCGTTGAAATGGTTGTTGTGCACAGAAAGGCCACTGTTTGACCCCCCACCAAGGCTTAAATCAGCAGCCTTGGTGTGAGGCCAAATTGCTCACCACTATTCCACCATGCAGCCTTCATGAAAGAAAAATTCTTTTTTAATCTTTCCTTTTCCACTGCATTGAATGAGCCAGAAGAAGTGGAGCTGTTTGGGCCACGTCCCTGGTGAAGACTCAGGGCATGCTGGATGTGTGTATCGGCTGGCAGGAGAAAACCCCAGATTGCAGGCATCTTTGCCAGTATACTACTATTCCAACACTCTACCTCGATAAGCGTAAAAAAAAGGGTGCATGAATTGATGTTTTAAATATAAAATGAATAATTCCTGGAAACAGACACAGTAAATGCAACATTCATTGCAACGCTCCACAACAACTGTCAAAATCTGACATTTTAGGTTACAACAATCATAAAAAATAATGTGAAATCACTGAGACAGGTCACTACATGTTTTTATGATCTGAAATATGAGATTACTGTTGCCAAAATACTTTCTGTAAATGATACAACTAGTGACAGACTGGGGCAAAAAATTGGCAGCACCTTTATTTTTCTTCTGTTTTAATCACGCAATTTCTCCACATCTTCATTTTTTCCAACGAGGTAGTCACATCCACTAGTGCATAAACAAAAGCTGATTAAAGTATGTAATTGGTTAACAGAACCAATGGACCGCAAATCAACGTGTCTCACGGGCCAGTTGTCAGAAACCAAAGTTGTGTTCGCTATTTTAATGAATGAATCTCAGACACACTGAGAAAGTGCGAGGCTTGTAGAAAGCTGAGCGGGCCAGCTGATTGGTAGTTGGGCAGAGTTTTATAGACCAGTTAGACCCATATATAAACTGTGTGAGCCCAAAATCTATGCTGGCTTATGTCAGATGGCCATTCTGTCAGTGGATGCAACATACAAATTTGTCTGAACGCTGCATTTGGCAAAAGCACAATGACATTTTTTTATAAATGCTAACCCAACTATATGGCTTGATGTTACAGTAAAGTTCAGTGGACAATGAGGCTTAAAAAAAACTATAAAGCACAGGAGTTACCGCAGGGCAGGTGGATGTGGGAGTCGACAGATGGAGAAGGATCATTTAAACTACCACAGCAGAAATGTTGACACACAGGGACGATGAAGAAATAAATAAATAAAAAAACAGGCAGGTGTTCAGTGGATTTAATGTGTGCATTTTTAGTATTAGCATATATTAGCTTTTTGGCACTAAACAAAGCACACTCTGATCTGATAAGGTAAGGCTCACTCGTTTGGCTGTAAATCAAGTATAATGGCACTAATGGTCTTTATATAAACTTGTGAGGGACATGTGCCAATCTTTTGAGAATTCTATGGCAACCCAAGACTTTCTAAACAAATCCATCACAAATTAGTTTCTCTGGATGCCCACCTAAAGTTTATTTTGCAGGATCAAAACCTGAACTGGTTTCTGGAAAATGAGACATACCCATTGGACCAGCATAGTCGTAGTTAATGCATATAAATAGCACAAAAAGAAAATAGCACAAAAAGAAAACACAAATAGCCCATTGCCAGCAGGTCCACTCTGATTGGTTGATTTGGCGGGGGGGGGGGGGGGGGGGGGGGGGGGGGGGGGGGGGGGGGGGGGGGGGGGGGGGGGGGGGGGGGGGGGGGGGGGG
>JBAMHV010000014.1:21783739-21818648 GCA_037177535.1 Pseudomugil gertrudae
GTCTCCAGTGACCATCTCAAAAGCCTGGGAGAATTCAGAGGAATATTCATGAGTAAAATGTGCAGCTAATTCTGAGTCTATAGCTGTTAAATGCTGGTTATACTAATGTGTGACTCTTCATTTGTTTTGTTTTAAACCTTTGTGCTTTATAAAGGTCTGATAACAGGGTGTTCTGCTATGCTAGCCCCAAAGATGATGGATGCTAATTGCTGGTTTGAACTATACCAGTATCACTCAGTCTGAAAAATCCTGACAACTATTTGATGGATTATCTTTAAATTTAGGACAGTTTAACCCAAGCATATCTCCATGTGACGTTAATCTGCTGACCATACACCTGGCACCAGGTCACAACTTTGATTTCTTCAGTGAAATCTCACCAAATCCACAAAATGCAGTACATTGCAGTAGCCATTAGTGGTCTTAGCTCAATAAGAAAGTGAAGGTATGTCATGATTTTTTTTGCAGGCTGAGATGGGATGTGTTCTGTTACTGGTCATAGTTGGCTAATAAGATTTTCCATAAAAGAAAAAAATCAAAGACAGACGTCAGAGGGAATAACCAAACGGTGTAGCGTAATTGAAAATTTGATGAATTAATAATGCGCCAAAATCTGATGTTCCATGTGTGGAAAAAAAATATCTAAGCAAAGAAGTTACATTTTATTTTTTATTTATTTATTTTTTTGCCATTATGTTGTCACGTAATCAAGATTGTCTTGTCAAAATAATAGAATAAGTTGTCATTTGTCACCTAAGAGAACGATTTGGTCTTATCATGATGGTGTTATTCGGTTCTAAGAACACACTAATTATGTTTGACGACTAAAACAAAGAATTCTTTCTGTCACAGTTCACGACAGCAGGAAATGAGGGGGGAGGACACAAATGCAGAAGTCAAAAAGGGACACAGGTCAATTAAAGCGAATATAAGCAAAACAAACAAATAAACAAACAAAATCACTGCAGAGAATGCCAGGAGTAAACAGCCAGAATAACTGGAACACTCACTCAAGAAGACAAAACTGGTAAAGCTGGAGATGAAACATTTGACACAGAGTCGCTGAAGCTTGATTCATTCTGTTGAGTAAAGCTGGTGTGAACCTACAGAGGCACATAGCGGCCAGAAAAAAAAAAAACCTTAACCTCATGTAATGGGATGTTTGACTGTAAAACGTAATACTTGTGTGTATCAGAACTATTTGACAGCCTGAGCCACAAAAGGTATAATATTACTAAATGTAACACACAGAAATTAAACAGTTAAAGGAATTAAACAATTGTTATAAAAAAAAATTGGCCTGACAAATGTAGTTTTTTAACTTACTAATAATGATTATCACCTTTAATACTTCCTTATGTGGTGTAAGGGAAATTTTCCCTGCTAAATTAATATAAGGCCACAAGACTGATTTTGTAAATATTTTTGTTCACAGCTAAAATGTAAAAAAAAAAAAAAAAACTAGCAGCATTAAAAATCTGCTTATCAAACCTATACAAAACGCACATTTATTTTTGTCCAGCTAGCATCAATAAACCCAAGAGTATTTTTATTCTCATTACAGCATTTTATTATAACATACACATATTACAGTAACCCGAGGACAGATAATTAATCAATCTTTAGATGATTCTTTGCTCGTACTTCATGTTTAATTTTTATGTGAACATTTAAAGAAGTCCATAACATAATTTCATGTGCAGACCGCTGCAAAACCGAGTCACTTTATCTGTTTGGGTAAAGATTTGATCTCATTTTCAACAAACTGCCAGGGCAGACAGTGGATAAAATTCACAGAATCTTCAATTATTCTCAAATTCTCAAAGACAAAATAGACACTCATAATTTGATGTTAAATTTTTCATGAAATTAAATATAGTTCAAAATCTAAACACAACATTTTTTTGTTTTGTCTCTCACCATGCAAGCAACGCTCCAGATGTCAGCTGGTGGGCCGTACCCTGATCCTAGTAAGACCTCCAGCGAGCGATACTGACGGGTCTGAATCTCCTCACAGAAATGTTTATACTGTGCGACAGAGAGACAGATAAAACAGTTAACAACCTGATCAGCTTGATGAAAATACAAACGTTTTTACCCCCAAGATGGTAAAAAAAAAAGCTTTTAATATGACAATACATTTTGTTGTTATTTTCATTATTCTTTATGTAGAGTTCATTTATTTGTTTAAAATATGTTTGAGTATTTTTGCTTCATCTGTTGCAACTTGAGGACAATGAAAAATGTGTTTTGATCATTATATGATTCATTGGCCACAAGTTACACCCATTTTCAGAAACTGCTGATCAAATGGGATTTTCACACACAAACACTGAAAGGTTTACAGGGAGTGTGAAAATATCTAGTGAGAAGTGGTTTTGTGTGGACAAAAAGGCTTTGTTGATATCAGAAAAGAATAAAAAGACTGGTTGGAGGTGATAAGCAGGCAGCAATAACTCAAACAACCACTGGTTCCAACCAAGGTACCAAGAAGACCACATCAGGTACTTCTCCTGTCAGTTAACACCAGATAACTCAGGTTACAATTCACAGAGACTCACCCAATATAAGGTGGAGGATGGGGCTAAAAAAGTTCACGGCCTGATGAGTTTTAGATGCCACCGTCAGATTATAGGATCAGAATTTGGTAAAAACAGCAAAAAAAAAATGTAGCTTTGTATCAGTGGGTCAGGCTGCTGGTGGTATAATGGTGTGGGGAATATTTTTGTGCCACAATTTGAGCACCTGATTGCCAACTCAGCATCATTTAGTCATCACAGCCTATCTGAATATTGTTTCTGACCATGTCCATCCCTTTATCTCTTTAAGGTCAAATCATCTCCAACCAGCTTCATGGATACACCAATGAGTTCACTAGAGCCCCCCATTGTGCATGTCCTAAAAGCCATGTATCCCCTTCACCATGCCATGCTGATATGATACCTAGTTTTATCCTTACAAAAGCCAATACTGTATTTTAGCTGAGCCTAACTTAAAAAGCCAAACCTATACGTTTTTAGCCAAGCCTTACTTTTAATTGTTAAAACAAGGACAATGTGTGGCCATTAATCAACAGGGCTGATTGTCTCAGGGACCCCTGTGTTTGGATTCTATGTTAATAACCACTGTAATAGAGCTCCTTTTGGAATGGGAGATTATCATCATAAATGTGGAAAAGACAAATCTGCGGCAACTGTGATGCTATTATGTAAATATGAAGCAAAATCTCTGAGAAATGGACCTGATGCTTGCAAAATAAAGACATAATTTCATCATTCAAGTTTATGTGGTCAACTTGGAGTGCAATACGAACCACCCAGCAGGAGCTCCCCAGGTCAGCAATCTTCACTGCAACCTTTTTTAAACTGTACGGGTTAATGTGCTCACTATCTGAAAAAAAAAAAACAACAGCACATCATCACTGAAGTATCCGACTTACTAGCAAGAGTACATTTACAATACATTTAAAGGAGAAAGTTTTTTTTTGTACACTGGTTTATTTTCCTGATTGTGATTCATATTTTTGTACTTTATTTTTTACAGCAAAACATCTGACCTTCTGTATTCACAATGCATGCCCCAGGTATGTGCAGAGCCTGTGTAAATTCAAAAGCCTGACATTATCTTAGTTGGTGGCTCCGAGCACATCTGCTTCGTGCTGTGCTCTGGCGCATAAAACGTAGCCGACTGTTTTGGGTTTTTTTTCCAGAAAACCTCACCATATATGTGCAAATAAGAAAACAACTGTGCCTGTGGTCTTGGCCTCTTTCTCAGTTGGTAAAGAGATGGAGCTGCTGCCCCCTGCTGATGCTTTATGGGACTGTTCCTCCAGACACAGCATGATGTTCTCTGGCTTGATGTCTGTGTGGATGATTTTACACTGAGTGTGAAGGTAATCCAGGCCCTGGAGAACCTACACAGAAACAGAGAGTGGCTGAAATGGTTTTGTTTTATACCAAACCTTTCTCTGAGCTTAAAGCAAAGTGCTGAAACAACAATCTATATATTGTTGCTTCATTATTTCCACTGACCTCTGTGCTTGTTGTATCTTACCTGAGTGAGTATTTGTTTAACCGTCGGCTGCAGAAGTTCTGGATTCCCAAAACACAACTGCCAACTCCTGAGGTCAGGTCCCAGCAGCTCCAGCACCAGGCATATGTCTAACCAGCTGGCATTAAGGTCACTTTTACAAACTAAGTTACTGAACTGCATCTCTGCGATCAGTGAGCCAGCAGACCACATGCAATCTGCAAGGTGTTTTTTTCCCTCCTCATCCTTATTAATTTCTTTTAGTCTTGTATTTTTGAGGCTCTTTCAAACACACAAGCACATACCTTCATTCATGATAACTCTTCAGTTTTCAGGTCAAGTTCAAATCTTTGACAGCGTTTGAATAAAGATACGGACCCCGTTGACCCCAGCAAGCTTGAACTCGTCTAGCAGCTGAACAATCTTTTGACTGGATGGGTGACGGGCCAAAGGACTACTAACCTGATAACGAGAAGGAGAATATGGGACTCAGTGAAGAAGATTGGGATTAAATCAGGCATCAAAAAGAGTGAGTTATCGTTTAGGGTGGGAATACTGAAATATAGTTATGTTTGTAAAGATGAATGGGGGAGATTAAAGAGGAGAAATATGAGCAGTGTGCCACTAACACATCGTAGAAGAGTCAGCTCATCCTGTCCAGCCTGGGCGAAGCCAGCGCCACTCTTCAGTACCTTCACTGCAACTTGCCGATCCAACCTGACACAACACAGACACATCAGAGATAATCAGGCTGATTAATCTTTAATATCCATTCCTTTCTGAAGGATGATACACAAGCCAGGAGAGCTGGAGAATAATATTTACATGATAGACTGTGTGAAATAGATTAATAGATGGATCTGGTCATTGTGACATTTATTGTTTCTTTTTATTTTAGTCTTTTAGCTAAACTGGTCTTATTTTAATAAAACTGAAAATTACAAGTCAAGTAATTGTAAATCTCACTTCTGTATCTGTCTGGTTACAATCCACAGAGCAGTTTTGGTTTTAATCCTATCTCCATCTTTCCTTCCATCCACTTTCCAAACCGTTTCAACCAACTCAGAGTTGGGACAGCTGGAGCCTCTCCCAGCAATCACCAGGCGAGAGGCGGGTACACCCTGGACAGGTCGCCAGTTATCTCCATCTATTTTACTCTAAATGAAATTGTAATTAGGGTGCACAGTGGTGCAGTTGGTTAGCTCTGTGGCTTCACAGCAAGAAAGTTGCTGGTTCGAGCCTCGGTTGGGGCGGGGGTCAAACCAGGAACCTTTCTGTGAGGAGTTTGCATGTTCTCCCCGTGTTAGCGTGGGTTCTCTCCGGGTACTCTGGCTTCATCCTACAGTCCAGAGACATGCACCTTGGGGATAGGCTGATTGGAGACTCTAAATTGTCCATAGGAGTGAGTGTGTGTGTGTGCATGGTTGTTTGTCTGTGTGTGTTGGCCCTGTGATGGACTGGCGACCTGTCCAGGGTGTACCCCGCCTCTCACCCGTCGTGAGCTGGGATTGGCTCCAGCCCCCCGCGACCCCGTTCAGGGAAAATGCGGTAGAAAATGGATGGATGGAAAATTAGACATGATGTCATGTCAAAGAAGATGTAATTTTCTGGCCTGTCTTTGAATAGTTTTGATGGCACAGTGGTATTTATTATGTACGTTCCTGGAGCCGTTATTGCATCCTGGGCTAAAAAAAAACTGCACTTCAAAGCTTTTTCTATGTCCTGCATTTATTTACAGCAATATTTTAACACTGAATCACAAACCGGCAGCTGGATATTAACTTACTGACCATTTTTAAAAACACTATGACAGATTTGGCAAATAAATGCAGGAGGTATTATTGACAAAACAGAGAGGAAGAGTCTAAATGAGACCTTTTTTTTGCCTGAATAGAGCTTAAAGAAGAGACAGGAAGCAAGATGGATGCCAGATTATTCGTCTGTTGAGAGCCTTCTTGAGAAGATATGCCAAAGTTCAGTAGCGTGACTGTCAAGTCATAAACTTGTTAACAAAATGCCGACTATATTCACAAATCAGCTACACTGCAAGCCACATTCAACCAGTCATTTATTCTTTAACAGTTTATATGCTTTAATGGGCCACTTTTTTATGCCAGCATCACACTGACACATTAATGCATTAAAAGGATTAAGTAGCTCGCTCAAAGTCAGACAATACACTCTAATGTGGTGAGTGTGACTTTAATATTGCTGTAGTTTAATATTGCTGAGTTTATACACGTCACTCTGCAGACAAGCTGCTGTCAAATGCTGAACTCAAGGCTTTAAAACAGGTACAGCTGAACATCAACCCTCCTTATGGACAATAAAATTGAACTTGGTTCTTTGGGATGTATGTCTGGTTTAGGGACATGCGCTGGATGAGTTTGTTTGACTCTCCCTGCTTATGTGTGAGACCAGGATGACTCCTTGTATCTCTCTTGTGAAACAGTGTTTGTATGGAAAGTCTCTATGAGTTGAGACTCAGAACAACTGTGATAGATTGCAAATGATCTCTGGTTTGTTTATGATGAAAGAACAATTGCAATCTTTGAAAATTGTCTTAACGTTGTGTCCTGCAGTGAAGACAGCATTTGGATGTACTGGAAATCTGCTGCTTATAATCATTTAACCCTTATATTTCATATCACAGTCCATTGAAAACATGTTCTACATACAAAGCCAGCTGCTCATGTTAACGTGATCATGCATCAGTGTTTGTGTTTCTTCATACACAAACCCTGTGATGCCACACTGCTGTGCAGAATATAGAAGTCACGTTAATCAAGTTCATTCCTAGGATCGAGAAATATGTCATATAACACACACGCACAGCTTTGTACGTTCTCCATATGAACTGACCTGAGGTCTGTGCAGAGCCACACCGTAGAGAAAAAGCCCCAGCCGAGCTTAGACACCACTCGGTATCTTCCGTTGAAGATGTCTCCGATCTGGATTGGATGGTACCCGCCTGAGGACACAGAAAACGAGACCAAGTCAACGTTTAACCCTTTCACTTCCAATACATTTGTCTATATATATTTTTTTTTGTTGTTGTTGTTGTGATTTTTTTGTTGTTTTTTTTTGCAGGGGGGAGGGAGGGATTAAGTAAAAATTAAAGTAAACATGTAGACTTTTTACCCTTTTATGTGCAGTTAAATGCTAAAATAGTGTTAAATTAATGTATAAAGCAGCATAAAACCAGCCAAAAAGAATTTTTTTTAAAATATAAATGAATACAAACAAAATTAATATAAATTAATACAAATAGGCTACTTTGCCACAACATTTCCTGTTGATCTGTGTGTAATAACACACAGATCAACAGCGACTGAGCATTTCTCATTTACATTGCTTTCTCTTGAACCTTGGCTGTTAGGAGTAAAACACTCATCATACAGGGTCTCTGAATAAACGTTACATTTGCCGCTAGATTGTGAAGCCTTTTGACAGGATATGAACACGTGGAAAACTTTCAGGTTACCTCAAAAGTCAAACTTCTGACCACAGTTTTTACCACAGAATAACACATAGGCGATAGTATTGGGGGAAGTTTAAAGAGTTAAACCAGGTTTGCTCAAATCTGGTCATAAGATCTACCATCCTGTAACTTTTACATCCGCAACTTCTCCAACACACCTGAATGAAACATCTACATCCCTTCTTCTGCATGTCATCCAGCCCTGCAGAGGCCTGGTAACAAGCAATTTGTTTGACTTGGGTATGTAAGAGCTGCAGGATGGTTGATCTGAAGGACTGAACTTGTGCAGCCCTGTTAAACAAAAATATATGTGATTATAGCTGCAACTATAGTTCATGTGGTTTGATCTAATACAAACTTTACAGAAGAGGTTTGTGTTGCTGTGATCTGAAATATGAATCATGTGCAGAAAGCATTTTTCATGTGTTGTTTTTTTTTTTTAGCTCCAATAGACGGGACTGAAATGCAGCACCAAAGCTATTTGTGGCATTCCTCTGAGCTGCAACATGTCCGTTAGGGAGTAGTACATTCAGACCTGCCAGTGGGATGCACAAGAATGATGAGTAAGCCTGTATCTAGTCTCCTTCAGTCAGCATGACGCACAGTTTTTGGACATTGTCAGAAATCTTTAATTTGAGTCTCTGTTTCTGTTCTAAGGAAACATGATATGAGCGAGTATCTGTTACAGTGTCAGGCCTCTGTGGTGTCACATATGCACTGGAGGATATAAGAGGTGCAGGATGAACCTTAACCTGGTAGGGGAGCAGGGAAGCACAGGCAGCAGGGTCAAACTGAAAGTACTGCAGGTCGAATCAGTAAAATGAACAGTTTCTCTGAACATTGTGCCATCTGACCCCAGGGAAAATTTGCGAGAAAGTCCACTCCTGAAAAATGTACCTTCTGTCTTGAATGTATTCTACCAGTAAAAGAAAATCTTTCTTTATAATACTTTATAGTTCCAGTCATCCAAGACCACTGACCTTAGGTGTTCCCTGCTTCATAATATCTGACCTGGATTAATGGGTCATTAACAGGCTCAACATCCTGTTAAAATGATCCATTTATCTTTTGCTGGAGCAGGGAAACATCTAAAACCTGCAGGATGACCACCATGTCCTACGTTTTTCACCTTCACTAATTTTAAGACCTTTTAAGACCCAGTTTCAAGACCAGATTATGTGTGCATGTCCTGATACATAAAACCTCCTATGCAATGACTGTATTTGACACAATTTATCTTACTATCCAAATCCTTCAACAGACTTAAGAAATCAGCCACATATTGTAATCGTGTTGTAGGATTTGTTAGTCTCCACATCTATCTGTACTCAGTAGAGAGAAACTATGATCACCATAATTTTTGTGCTTTTTTTCTATTCATAACAAACAGATCTGTTCACTTTTTCCTTTAACATATTGTACTAGCTTTGCTTCATCAGTGTTTGGATCAAACAGTATGAGCACACATTTAGCTGGAATCTGTAAACATTGCAGCTCAGGTTTGTTCTCTCATAGTAGGCAGCCATCATGACGTAAGGGCTGCTATCAGCAGTTGATATGAAGTGTTTGAGTACCATAACGGTATTCTCTGGGATCTTCGGAGTCTTGGCTGTCCTGTGGACGAAGCTGCTTATGGCGTCTTAGGGCTCTGAAGCTATTAGACAAGCGACCTTCACTCCTGGAACACACAGAGATGGTAAATGAAAGGTTCTGCTGCCTCTGTTTGTCTGGTTTTCCTCTACATGCATAAAGCACATGTGTTCATTGTGTGTTAGTGGTGCGCTGAACTGTTTTTAGAGTTTCCCATGGACTCGATCTGCAATGGAAACTAGTCCCACTGCCTAGCTAAGAGAGTAAAAACAGCATCGGAAGTTGCACTATTTCTGACTCTGCAGTAAATTAGTTTGCAGCCTGTTCATGCAACCTGAGAACTCTGCATCCCAGCTGCGTTGGATACAGTGTCTGTCGCTGAAAGACTTTGGGTCACGTCATGTCTGAAGATTATGATCGTAGGACAGTTTTCTTCAATGCATCACAGAGGTGTGTGTTTTTGCAGCCATTTTATGAGACAGAGGTTTTCTAAACTACTAAAATCTAAACTACTATTTAAATCACTTCTATGATCTTTAAAATAATCCCAACGTGCCCCGATTTGGATTAAAATGAGTTTTTTTCAAGCTACACAACTATGTAAAAGGAAAAAGGTCAGAATGGTGCATTTTCTAGTGCTCATATGCAAATTTGCACATGCAAGGAGCAACATGCCAAAAATAAGTACATTCACTTGCTTCCAAGTTTCAGCACATCTTATCACTATCAATCCTCCATTCTGCAATTTTAAAGACAGACATTCAGCTGCACCACATCTTATGAAATCAAGCTGGTTTGTTTCAGCATAATCCTGCTGATAAACACTACAAAACACTTTCCAATGAAAGAAAACAAAGCCTGGTACTTACACGTGGTGCTGTTTAGACAAACAAGGACTCCTTTGCATCGTGAGGTGCTGTAGATGCAGTCAGTAGATTCAGCTGAAGTGTGCTGGATATATTCAGCCTGCAGAGAGACTAAACTCAGGGTCAGATTGAGGAGACAGGCAAATGCATTAGCACCAATGAGACTTCTAATGAGACTACACCTGATTTGCTAAGAAGAGATGGTGGTGATTGTGAGGGGTGGTGGTTTAGGGGCGTTGGGTCGACCTCTCTAAAGGCTGACAGCAGCAGTAGTCAGCAGAGTCTAAACATAGCAATCCCCTGCAGATACCGAACTTACTGCCTGTCAGACCTTTACCTGCCTTTCTGTGTGATTTCTCTCCTTCAGTGCGTCCTGGTCAAGTTCAACGGTTTGTCTCTCTGTTCCTCAATTTCTCCTTGTTGCTTTCTGTTGTAAAGCCTTTAACAGAGATCAAGAGCCCTAAAAAATGAGAGGAATGTCGCATGAGGAATACAGATCAAGGAAGGGGAGCAAATGACAGCTGCTATTTTTCCTCCTTTGGTGTCACAGGGAATTCCACCTCAGTGCTACAGGAATGACAGATGGCTAAACCTGGCTGAAGAATGGGCTCCCCGACCTTCAGCACAATATCAAATATCATAAGAAGCCGGGGTCAACATTTTTGCTTGTAAAAGCAACATTGCACTTTTAGGATTTTTCATTTAGTTTGATAAAAGTAAAAACAGTCAGATGAAGACCATCTGTGTGAAAATGAGTGTAAGGAAGCATGCGATGTTTCTGTCTTTTCACACACGTGCTCGGAATATTTCCCACAGCTTTGGGCCCGATTCTCTGCTCGCTTTCTCTTGCCGACACTTGGCTGTTGACACTCCTTGTTTCTCATGGTTGATACAATGCAAAACCAGGATAAGCACATGCCTCAGGGATAAAAGACACAAAATGTGTTGAGAGGTGAGGAATGCGAAGGGAGTGTCATGAGATATCCAGGACTCTTGACCTCATGTGAATAACTGCTCATAGTCAGATGACAATTATCACAACGTTACAGCTTTTATTTATAGAATACAGTATGACTTTACAGTAGTGGTGGATCCACAAGGAGTGTGGAGTGTGTGAAACAAGGTGTTTTGTATTTTGTTGCAAAGGGAAATCACTCAGGAGACTACAGTGATGTGGGCCAGTGTATCTATTATAAGTTCACCAGTAGAAAGTAGTTACAAGCTGCTTTGGATGAAGAAAACCAGAAGGTTCATTAACATTTGAAATTAATTTTCTTTATTTATTTATTTGAGTCAGTTGGGATTTAGTCAGAGGATACTTTCCAAGGTTTATGTATACCTCAAGGTAATCTCTCTTAATGTTAAAGGTATTCAAAATCTCACTAAAAGGAAGGCTATTTTTTGTTCTGTAGACGTTCAGATGCAGATTGAATTTTTCTGCAATTTTTCGCTCATGTGAGGATGACAGAAAATTTTGGAGTGGTCAGGGGGGGAGATCGACTTTTTTTTAGACCATGCCACAAATCACTCAGCAGGAGTAGCTAATTTATTTAATAAATTCAAAGGGAATAGATCTAAAGAAACTCATCAATCTAAAGAAAGGAGATAAATTATTCAGGTGCTTAAAATAAATAAAGAGATTTTGATAGTGAATAATTAAATTAAATTAAATTAAATTAAATTAAATTAAATTAAATTAAATTAATGAAACAGTTTATTGATCCCAGAGGGAAATTCAAATTGTAGTATTTTTTTTTAAATACAAAAATAATTAATTAATGGTCTTGTTCTTAAGGCTGATTCTGCTGGAAGGAAGGATCTTCTGTACCTCTCAGTCCTACATCGGACCTAAACAAGCCTCTCACTGAACATACTCTGTTGTTTCATCACTGTGTTGTGGAGTGGGCGTAATTTCGGCCAAGGATGTCCAAGCTGTCCATTTCTCTTCATTGTTGTGGTGGAACTTCTTTCAATATATATTCAACAAAGTAGTGTTTTTAAAGGTAGTGTTATTAAATATCTGAATATAGCGGGGCTGCACAGTGGTGCAGTTGGTTAGCTCTGTGGCCTCACAGCAAGAAGGTTGCCATAAATCCAGTTTGGGTCTCGCCAAATTATATGTCCCAAAGCAGTTTTTATTCTTTTAGCAAAAACTAAAGCAAATATTTTATAATCCTTGTTGAGTAAGCAGATTGGGTGCCAGTTGTCAATCAGAAGCAGATTTTTCTAAGGTTTTGGGATGAGGATTTTAAGGTAGGAGGAAGAAATTCATTGCTTATACATTCTGAGAAAAGACAGAGGAGAAAGGGTGTAAGTTGTTTAGAGAACTTTGTATAAAACTCAGAGGTAATTCCATCTATACCTGGAGATTTATTAGGCTTGAGGTGTTCAATAGGAAAGACAACTTCCTGCAGTATTAGGAATTTGTCACATGACTCTTTAAAATCAGTGTCAATTACCAGAAACTAACAAAGTGTTTTCATTATATTTAAACTCACATAGTTTGGCATAAAATAGTGAACAATAATTAGCTATGCTTACAGAGTTGTCTGTGACATTCCCATTAATATTTCATTTTTGGATTGTATTTTTTAGCATGAAATTGTTAAAAATATGCAGTAATCTGCTCCCCTTCCTCCAGCTTCTCCTCTTTTCCTGCTCCTCACAAAGCCTCCTTCATCTTTTAATCTGTACATTTCATCTAGTTTGTCTTGTAAAGTCAATGCGTGATAAGTGCGTTTTATTGGTCCAAGTATTTACCATTCAAGGCAACATTGAAGTCACCCCCTCACTATCTTTGCATGTGGATATTTAGAAAGCCAATGTAGAAAACCAGATTCCAAAATATCAAGCAATGTTATCATTTTCACATTTTAGGTTGTACCCATACAAATTAGCCAGTAAGAATCATAATGTTAGAAATGTTACAAAGAAGAATTAGGAACAAGTTACTGTAAAGACTGGAAAGATTCAAGTACTACAATAATATAAAGATCAACCTCTATCCTGTAACAGATAACAGTAAGTCTCCTCATTAGGTAGGTAGTATGAGAAAGTAAGATGCTTAACATATTTTTCAATGCAAAAAAAGAATAAAAGAAAAAATATTTAAAATATGTTTTCTTCCTGTGCTCCCATAATTTTTGTAATAGGGCAAAGTCTATTTTACATCACCTCAAAATCTTCCAAATCAAACCCTTAAAACATTCCTGATAGAGTTTTAGGAGTTCTCTTGTGTATGGGGAACCATGCCAGTGGATGATGTATCCATCTGAGGATGAACAAGCTGGTCTGGGTGCATCTCCGTTCCATCAATGATGACACAGGTACCTGTAAAATGTGCCTTCTTTTTCCTTCTTAGCAGCTTTGATCATTGGCCACAGCTTGTTTTGTCACATTGCTTTGTCATCAGTGGTTAAACCTTCAGTAAACCTCAGCTTATTATTTCTGTGGTATCCCCTCCCACCTTATTTTTTTAGCCGGTTTCCACAGAAGAACTCTCATTGATCTTTTTATGAAGCGGATAATTGTTCTGAGTCTATTTGCTGTCCCTTGAGTTCTTCCTAAACGATGAACAATGTCATGAGTTCCTGCTGGGAATCAGGTGCCACAGCACAACAGATATTGGTAACCTTGGTCTTGATATCTTCTGGGTTGCCTTCAGGGACACCATGGAGTCTGAGGTTCCATCTCCAGATTTGCATTTACCTCGGTCGCCATCTTGGACCTCCCAACATTTAGGTCTGTTATGATTCAATTCAGGACAGAAATATATAGTAGTTGCTCATATTTTCATTGTGAATGGCTTTCTGATTTTATGTTGAAGGTTGAAAAAACCAAACATGTTCGAGGTTTTTTTTCCACATCTGGACCACTTTATTGCATCACATTAAGCTGTTGTTAGGCTCATCCTATCAGTTAGACAACACTAAAGTCAAGATTACGTGGGAGCAGAACGTATCTACAGAACAAACATCAGAACTGAGCTTTGCAAACAAATAAGCTGCTAGAATGTGCACAGCTACGGATGAGAAAAATACTTTTTATATACAAGTTAACGGCTTGCAACCTCAAAGATCTTATTCCCTAATGCACATAGGATCAAAACAGAATGGAAAGGAATTTAAAACAGCTGATCGGGAAGCAGATTTCTGATTTAACAAAACAAAAAAGTGACAATCTTTACCTCTTTCTAATTCTGACAGGAATAACCAACAACATTTGCAGCAAAATAAATAAACAATAAATTAAGTTGGAAAACAACTAATAAAAAGCCTTTCACATGCAGCATTGCAGCGCAGCAGTCGCCTTGGTTTAAAATCACTATGTTTTGATAAAAGTCTTGAGAAAACAGGATGATTTGCTCAAACGTAAAGTTTTGCTCTGCAACACTTAAAATCTGCCGTTGGCTTTTTAGCAACATGAAAGGAACTTAACAGCACAGAAGGAGGGCAGAGCTTGTTTTGTTAGGCGTGACATGTTTGTTTATAAAAAAAAAATTTTTCAGCCTTTTGGTGGAGGCTGCAGCTCCATCGGTTTTATAGTCACAGATTAAGCTGAGACACAGGAGTCAGGTGACCACAGAGATGACACTTCTGCAAAATAAAAGTCCCAAAATGCACGTTTGCAGATACATAAAACTAAAGACTTAAAAATAATTATGCTGACAATTTACCGGAATAAAACCCCTCAAAAACACAAAGAAGGAAAAAACAAAGAACACCATAAATACGTCGTTTTCCCTTCAGGGTGTTTTTTTCCAGAACATGCTGTGATTCCTGAAAACACAAATGTCTTTGTGCCATTAAAACATTTTAATAAAAAAAACATAATCTTTAACAAATTCTAACTTATTTGTGGATTATTTGTTTTGTACTTGTGCATTCATTGTGTGAATCATTCACTTGTTCCGCAGCAGACCTCCTGCTATCATCACTTTAAAAAGGACGGATCCAAGTTTAAATCATCTCAAAGAATCTGACACATTTCTTTTGGTAACACAATAAAAAGCAAAAGTAAAAAATAACAGGAGAGACTTATCAAAGCATATCACAGAAGTTGGGGTCGTCATGAAAAGAAGAGCTCAAATAAATGAAGCATCCTTAAAGGAAACAAACTGCAGAAACAGCAGCTAATTCATGGGATAAAGACAAAGTAAGACTTCAGAGAGACAGTTTAAGAAAGTAGAGAGCAGACTGGAAAAAGCCCTAAAGATCAATAAGCCACTGACAGTGTCGCAATAAGACTTTGAGAAAACAGGGGAGGTAAAACCCACAGCAGTCAGTAAAATCTGCCCACAGAGGACTGACTAATGTACCTATTAACTCTGGGTGGGAATGTTCTGCTCAGTTTGTCCACATGAAACCCATCAAGAGAGAAACTAAACACACTCATCTCATATTTTATCTCCCTTTTGTTGAATTCCGTACAAAGAATCCAAAGAGATGCCAAATGTCTCTCGTGTGCTTCTGTTCAGTTTCATCACAGTTTCTTTCCTCAGTGGCATGCTGTCCTTTTTAATCCCAGTGTGAAGACCATGTGGAAATTTGAAGGAGGTCACAGGAAACGTGGCCAGAATCCGTGATCCTCTTGAGATAATCTCTCTCTCTCTCCAATCAAAACCAGTATGTCAGAACGATCACAGTGTGCCACATTACTCCTTTGTCTTCTTTTATTTTAAGAAAAGATTTTTTTTTTCGTCTAGGAGACGGAAAGGAAAAACTCCACCTTGGCTTTGAGGTCATAAGTCTGTCACCTTGTTTTCTACAGCTGCAGCGATCTGTTGGAGCCTGTAACCGAGCTGCATCTTCTGAGCTGTGGAGTCCTCCTCCAGAGCCGTGATAATCTGACAAAAGAAGTAAAGTGTTGGATGGAAAAACATTTTACAATCCCAAACACATATAAATGTTATAGTCTGGATGCAACTAATCTCCATTTAGATGACAACACATTTGTGCCAAATCTGGACAGTCTCTGGAATTTACAGTTCAGTCTTGATAACTGTTGATGGACCAGATGTGGTCTAGCCATAACAAGAGCAGCCTGAACTGGGTTTATAATGGGAGTTTGATAGGGAGAGGTCAGCAGAAGAGCAAAAGTTGGATATTGTCTGGAGGATCTGCTGCTAAAATTAGGCAGTACCAACCATTCTGAGCCAGACCAGATGGAATCATATTCAGGTCAAACATACTTTGCCATCCAAGTTGCTGAAGTATCCATGTACAGCTGAAAGCATATGCGTGTCAAAAAGTCCATCTGTTACTGCAGCATATGGGATGATGTTCACATAAAAGGAAACTGCGTTGAAGTTTAACCAAAAAAGAAAAAGTTGGGAGGCTTTTTTACTTTTTTGTGGAATAAATAGAGACACGTTAAATATTAAAGGTTTAACCTGCAGCTGTTCTACGTATAAACTGTCAGGCTCCTTTTATAGGATTAAGTCATTTACCAAAAGAGAAAAACAGGAGTTTATTTAAAAAAATAAATATTGAAGCTCAAACGGACAAAAAGACCACATCTGTGTGTTTAAAACATTTTAAAATTTTCCTGAGATTAAGTATTAAGTATTTTTATTCATTTCATACTTACTTGATCATAGTACTTGTTGATGTACTTGTACAGCTCGTGTAAAGCCACAAGGCAGTTCACTTCTGCTGCGTAATTCTGATTTAGGGAAAAGAAATACAGTATTTAACATTTTAATTTAACTTTCTGTTTGTGAAATGTTTTCTGGAAGTGGTGTTCTTTTTCCTAAAAACACTGGGAAGTTTTTCCTGGGAAAAAAAACAACATACACGGGAGAGTTCTGCCAGAGCCGAGTTCATTTCCTGGTCACTGGCAGAGATGGTCTGTCGGATGTCTGTGTAGTACCTGAAGCAGGGACAAAGAAAAGAAGCACAGGGCTGCATTAATATGCTTTAACAACACATCATTTCAAGTGTAAAGGAACAGATTTATAGGAATGATATTGGACAAATTTGGAAAAAATAGGCTTTAAATAGGCTTTTGATAGTTTTGCCAAAATGAAAGCAGCAAGCTATGAAATGCTATTCCATACTTAACCACCTTACTTTGTACCATTTATTAGGATATCAATATTAACTGAGTAGGAGTCCTTACAGCCTTACAGTTTTTACTTTGAGCTATTTACACTTTACTTTCATGAGAAACACAACAAAGACGCAGCGTTGCAGAGAGGAAATGGGTACGGAGCTTGTTAATCTTTTAAAAAACATATGTAGGACTAATAAGGCTATTAAAGGAAGCAGGTTTGTTACAGAAACTCCTGTTTAACGAAGCTTTAACTCATCGCTAGTGTAATCTGCAGGGTTCAACGTGCATCTGACAGCAGTGAGTGCAGTCTGCTCCCAGAATATCCATGGATGAAAGCCTCGCAGGCCAAGTCTACCTTCTGTCTGCTGCTAACAGATGTCCTCAGTCTCCCTGCCTCCCACGTGTCTCTTACAGAGTTTTTATGCCTGGGGTCAGTGGGGCGACTAGCAGCCATATTCTTACCTCTCCACCATCTGTTTGTAACGCGGGATGTCTCTGGCATACAGCAACTTGTTGATGGGAGAGTCCTGAACAAGAAAGACAAATGTGTCCTGAGTATCATGTAAACCACACCGTATAGGGTTAGTTATTTTGTTATTCAGGCAGACATTATACTGTCTTCTTGTAGTTATAGATATAAAACTCCTCTTGACTGGACATCACCACCAATTTAAGCTTTCTGATTGGTCCCAAGTTTGACATGAAATACTATTCTTATAATTCTAACCATCTGAATTTCTGGGTTAAAACTGTGTCTCTAACATAGTAGCAATCTTATTTTATTGTGAAATGTTATAAATAGCTGTGTAATCATGGATCAATTATTGAAGATTTATCACATACAGTCTCAGAATAAACACTAATTAAGCTGCGGGATTGTAAACCTCCTGGATGGAATATAAATGCCTGGGAAACATCTGTAGATCACCTAAAGTGTAAGCTAAAAGCTGAATTATCTTATCTTAGTTATATTAGCAGTGTGGAGTAACAGTGATGAGTACTGTGGCATTACCCGTCCCAGCTTGTGGTCAGCAATTGTGCAGGAATCCATAAAAGTCTGGGCGATGACTGACAGCACAGCATCCACATGGTCTGAGGTCTGCACGTCAAAGATGAACTGTGGGTTTTTCAGGATATTGATCCAGAACCGGAGTGGTAAACTGTTTAGCCAGACAAGAACAGGGATTGATTGAAACAGTCGTTATTATACCCAATAGACAGGGAGAAATAATATATTTTTCAGATTACAGGGTTAATAAATGAGAATGTTATTTGTAATGGATAGAAAACTAATCTAACTAGAGATGTGTTTATGGCCTGAAGGAATAACATGATTTTATTAACAAAATCTTAACAACAATAATTCTGTTTGCCATTACGCAGCACATTTCAGGTCCATTTACAACCAAGTTTTTCCCCTTCATTTTGGTGTTGGGGCTTCCCAACATGCACCCATTCATTCTGCATGCATTTCATACAGCCTCATAATGTCACAGGAGGCTTATGTGATGAAGAGATTTTAGCTTAGAGAGAATGCATCCTTATTTCCAAAATGGAACCAGAGAACATACACAAACATATGAGAGGAGTGCAGGTTGCCTCGCTGAGAGACAACTCAGACATCCTCTGAGTAGAACTGGTCAGAGTCCTCCCAGTTGGGACAAATCCTGTTTTAAGCTCAGCAGCAAAAATAAAAAACAACATTTTGAATCAGAGAGTTATTTTCCACCTCAAACAGTCCATGAAGCAATGTGTTTCGTTCCAGCACAAAGTGGATTGCTGTCTGAACTGGTCTGATACACACCGATGTGATGTTTACATCCAAAAACACTGTTTTTGCTCAAACTGCAATTAAATGTTAGACTCAATTTATTTGTAATGGAGCAGCTTGTTGTCTTTTTCAGACAACAAACTCCTTCCTACTAGATTATTAGCTTTAGCTCACATATCAGAAAACTTCGTCTCTAACTGAAATGATTTTTTTAATGCATAAACACAAAACTCAAGTATTCAACAAAAGCACAATGCATGCATACATATTCCTTTAAAGCATGTTCTTAATATTTGACCCAGCACTTCCAGTTACCTGTTGGTTTTCCAGATGTGGATGGTCTCGGGATCAGTGATGTTGTGCTGCAGAGCCTGCTCATCCAACAAGTCAAAAAAGTATTTAACAGCCAGTGGGACGGGGCGACTTGTACTGAGGATTGCAGTGAACAAATCATCCACAAACTTCTGCAGAGTGCCCTAAGAAAGAGCAGAGTGGAGATAAATAAGCACTGAAACAAACTTCCAGTTGTTTCTCATCAAAATAAAAATCTTTTAGCCAGCTTCTTTTGATGTGGGAGAGCCGCAACTCTACCCTGAACCCTGACAAGATGAACCCACACACCTCTTTTCTGCTGGTTGTAGTTGCAACCGCATCATCTTTTGGTTGCTTCATGAGATGAGGACACAATAAATGGTTGAGAAACTCTTGTTTAACAAGGTTTTAAGAAGACCTTTTGGATTAAGGTGTTTTTTTCACCCTGACAGACAGGAATAATGTCACATCTCTGCAGATGCTGACCTCTCTGGCACTTCCTCCAATCATTAACAAGACCTTGAGATACTTAAACACCTATACACAAGAAGCAACTAACTCCCTCAGATAATGAACAATGTTGTTGCTCTGTAGTTCTTTTAAATCCTCCAACAATATAAATGAGTGTTAATAAATGATATTACCAGCACTACTGCTGCACAAGGCAGTCATGTGGAAAAATGTTAATACACTACTCAGTGTTTATTATCAAATCGGTTGTGTATATTACTCTACAGCCCACTGCATTTTGCAAAGTTTTGTCTGAATTAGTGGTTTCAAAGTAGCAGACCACTACTTAATGTGTTGGGTCCACATACATTATGTAGATTAATATTGCATTTGCTTTAAATAATGTAGACTCACATCAGATCAAGGTTTTTTTTCAAATGATAAGCTGAAAATAGCTCTGAGCTGTGGGTTATGGAGGCAGCTGTGCTCAGATTGTATAGTGTGTCGGCTGGCTATGGAATGAAATATTATTAATCAATCTTTACACTGTATTCATGAGTGAGTTGAGTAAAGACAAAACGTCCAATAAATGTTCATGGAACAAAAAACCTTTGATGGAGTGAGGAGGAAGGTAATACCAATTATTAATATGTTGAGTAACCACTTAGATTTGTGGGTCTGATACTGACAGAATTAAGGATTTATACAGTGGCTTTTAAAAATGTGTGAAAAATGTTATTTTTAGCAAATGTTTTAAATCTAGGTTAAAAACATTTCTTTTTTTTTAACATGCATAAAATCTGCACTACTCCTTTTAACTTGCTTTCAAAAGTTTTCATTTATTCATTTTACATACACACACACTTTTAAGTACGTCTTAATGTGATTCAGTTTCTTTTTATGTTTAGTGTGTGTTTTACTGCTTACTCTGCACCCCACCGTCATGCTTTTAATGTTTTATGTAAAGCGCTTTGAATTGTGTTGTAGGACTCCTTAACAAACGAGATGTAGAATAGAATAGAATGCCTTTATTGTCATTATACACATGTAAAACGAGATTAGCCGTCTTCAGTCTCAGTGCAAAGAGAAGCAGTATAGAAGATAAATAAGTAAATAAAAAAGATCTAGGGTTTAAAATATTTACAGAATAAAAACAGATGTGCACACTTGAGTTGTTTGCAGATATAAATATGATGTATATGTCTGAAAAATATATTGCACATTCAAAGTATTATTGCACGGATCATGATATGTTGTACATGTCATGTGACAGGATGTATTGCACATATGTTGTTAGTGTCCAGCGTGTTTCAGGTTTGAAGTTGATGTGAGATCTTTATGGTTAAAGGTTGACTAAACATAATAATAATAATAATAATACATAGTTGAATAGAAAAGACTCATCGTACCAGATCATGTGACTTACCTTCATGGAGAGCAGGCGTGTGAGGTAGATCTCTGGGATGGCCTTGGCTCTCTCCCCACCTCGTTCCCTCAAGCTGCCTCTTCTGTGCTTTGGTAACTCGGACTCCTCGCTGGCTTTTACCAGATGCCAGAGCCTCACGCCTCCTTCCTCCCCATCATCTAGCATAGGCGTCTCTGACAGGTAGAGGCAAACAGCTGGGTGAGTGTGACAGCGGGCTAAGTGAAAAAAGTAAAAAACTGAACAGCTCAGTGTCACTTTTTAGAGATCTCATAAAACTATGGTTGTTTATAGTGTTTAGACTTAATCTCAATTCTAACATTCATTTCAGAAGCAAAGCTCAGTCTACAACACACACAGCCTCAAGCTTTAGTCTCTTAAATGGAACAACACAGTCAAACACTGCCCTCCCCTGGTCACTTAGGGTCTCTTCAACTGTTTAAAAATGAATTTAATTAAGGGCAACACATCCTTTTTACAGAAAGGAAATATTTCAAATTGTCACTTCTAAAAGCAAATGATGAGAAAATAAAAGCTGTATATTAACACACCTTCAGAACTATTTATATCAGAATTATGTTGCCTGTGACTCACTTTCTCCGGGCATGTAATCGTGACTGTCATGGAGATGATGTTTGCCGTTCCTGGGGACGAGAGCCACAGTTGCTCCATCCGGGACCTAAATTATGTAAGTGTAGAACAACAGATTTGTGTCACATACAACTTTTGCTCCACTATGCACTTGCTAAAGCACACTTGGAGTATATTAATGTCATTAGTGAGCCTTGCACTGACCTTGTAGTGCTGCAGTGTATTCAGGCGTTTCCAAGAGCCTTGTACTACTGATGTTAGGTCCTCATCTGATAAGATGAGGTGACCTGCAACTCCTGCCCGCCACTCTGAAGAGAAAAGCATTGATGTAGCTTCAGGCTTCTGCTCACCATTGCATTTAGGACTTTAAGAAAATACTGCAAAACAGACTGGTGTGTTATTTAATTTCCAAATTCTTGATATTTTCTTTTGACTATATGGGAGCACATACACTCTTTATTGTTTGCCTGGTTTTGAAAGAAAGACAAATTAAATATGTGCAAGCCTTCTGTAAGGAAGAAATCTATTACAAAGGTTATTTTACATGCAACTACAATAAAACCAGTAAGATAAAAAGCAGTGTGAGCTGGTGGCAAACCGAAACACAGAGCCAACAAAGCAGCTGCAAGTTTGCACCCAAGCTATTTTCTCCTACTCACATACAAATAAAATAAAGGACTCAGAAATTACCCCTAACATGAATGCATTACTGCTGAGTAACTGAAATGAAAAACACACACAGAGCTGAACATTTTGGTGAAATTAACCAAAATCTGCTTGTTTAATGCTATTCAAATATAAAAATTATAATTAGAAAAGTCCTAAAAACAAGAAATACATTACTATGGAAAGCTCTATAACCACTTTTCATTTCTTTACAGTGAATTTACTGTGAAGGGAAAATATCTAATATTTTAAACTGGCTTTGAAGCAATACTTCTCCTGGTTTTCAGGCTGTTTTCTACAATTTTCATTTGGAAAACAACTGCAACTAAAATCACTGCTTCAACAGGAAACAGGACATGAGATATTCATCAGGAGCCTAATTTATCCGTTTACTGTTCACCAAAATCCTCCTGGAAAGGTGGCTGTGAATAAGCCATTTTTAAGGAGGAGAAACAGGAAAAAAGGCCGAGGTACACCACATGACATAAGAACTGGACTGAAAATCAGTGATAACAGGTTTGATGGAGTGATGAATCCTCACCTTGATGTCAACATACTAAGGTTGTGTGAGAGAACAGAACAAAAAGGCAGAAAAAAAAGACATTTCTTTCAATAAGTCTGAAGAAATACTCCTGAGGGTTACTATCCTACACTCATGTGGTAGATGTTTTTATCCAAAGCAACTTACATGTGAAAAGTGATCAATTAACCAAAGCAATTATCCCAACATGCATGTGTTGTGGGTAGGAGGAAGCAGCGTACAAAGTGTGAAACACTACTCGTGCTGTCCACTACTGCTTAAAAGTGGATCTGATTGTGTTTCAGAATGAAGCTGGTCAGACTAAATAATGTCTATGAGGTTCATTTTTTCTACTAAATCACTTCTTTATTTCTACTTTTCCCTGGAAATACATAAAAATAAAAGGTGACTCAACACCTTTGCACGTCATTGTACACTAATATTTATTTGTTTGAAGTCAAATGGAAATGAAATGATCAGCTGTGAACTTTACACTCCTGATGCTGAAACAGGATGTAATTCTGGGGACTAACCAAGATGCAGTGAGTCAATGTGTGGCCTCTGAGAAAAAGATGTTCCTTTCCAGGTTTGTTCCAACACCTTCTCCTTCACTTGGGTAATGGTGTCACAGTCTAGAACCTTGGCTGGCACAGTCTGAGTGGTGGTCCCTCCACTGGTGGCTGCAGCCGGCATCACAACATTTAGAGTCTGAACAGAAAGTCACAGATGAGTCACTGCTATACAGTTGTCCACAGTCATATGAAATGTGATGCTCTCTCGGGTCATGAAGACGACATTTCAGTGACTCAAACTTCACAAAAACATTCAATTTGTTATAATAAATACACAACAGTTGCTAAAACATTTGTCACTGGCATCATTAAGAACATAAAAAGATGGGCGATGGATGTCTCACCAGTGTGCGGTACTCCACATCCTCTCGTAGCAGCCGGTTGTCGTTCAGCGTGTATTTGGCTTTTCCTGTCACAGCGTCCACAGGTCCCTTGTCCACCTGGTGCTTTATTGCTCTGAACAGCATGTAAAATGACTCCCCTGCTGATTCCTGGCCGAACATAAAGAATTTATTCATTCAGGAGTTTATCCAAGACCAACTGTTCCACTACCAGAGAAGCCGGGACTGACCACCCTCCCTAAAGGAGCTACTAAATCAGATTAATACTGACTGTACACACGGGGCGAGAACCTTTTCTTTTTATTTAGACATTTCTTTTATATTTACAGTGACAAGCATCCTTGCAGAAGAATCTGTGGTAGAAAATGTCCCAGTAGTTTTGTTTTATCTACATCATTTTCATTATAGTTGCATAACTTTAGTGTTTATGTGTAAGAGGGGGGGCAGATATGAGGTCTTACTAGTAAAAAGGTTTGTTTACAGTTTGGTGTGGTAAATCCTCCCCTAAACAGATGCATGTTGTAAAACTAAAAAAGTAAATACTTACTGAACTGACTTTTCACCATTAAAACTTTATCCAACTGTGTATCTGTCTAAACTTTTTGGAAAGAAATGTTGCAATAGCTCAAGTATCTGACTGCGCAACAACTTCAGTCAGTCTGAGAGGAAGTTTGGGATTAAGAGTCTCAATCTGGCAACCAATCATGCATTAAAGTGAGAGTGGACCTGCTGCTGGGTTGCCACAAAACAACTGGTTGACAAAAAAAAAAAAAAAAAACAACTCTCCAAATGAACACTAGGCCCAGAAACATGTTTAGGCGAGAAGTTGCACCAATCATCTCGTTTCCATGAAAACATACAAAAATACAAAACAATTTTAGGAGAAAAGCTGAGATATTTTTTAATATAACAAGTTAATATTGAAGCATGCCACCAAGAAAGCCTGTGTGAGGTGTATTTTGGAAAATGAAAGACAAATCAAAAAGTTATCCAGAAAGAGGTTTTACACATCTGACAGTTCAAATGCAGTCTGGAAAATGGTTAAAGCTGGAGAAGGTAAAAGTATTGCGTGTAATAATTACTGACATCTAGTGATAATGATGGCCAGTCGTAGAGTTCTCATACAACAGGGATGAGCAACTCCGTTCCAGAGTGCCACAGTCCTGCAGGTCTTGGGAGGTTCCTGCTGCAACACACCTGCCTCATATCAACAAGTAATTATCAAACATGTGCAGAGTTTGATGTAAAGCTCTGCACAAGTCTGCTAATTAATCTGATGTGTGATGCAGCAGGAAAAATCCAAACATATCCTAGCATCCCTGTAATACGAGGACTATTAGATTGTCTGAACCATAACACTAATTTCCTGCACTACCATTTGGTAATGTCAGAAAAGCTGTTGTTTTTCTATTTAAAGTTATATTTATATCAACATCATAAATTTACAAATAAATAAAATCTAAACTATTAACAAAAATAAAAAAAAGCACCAGTGAAATAAAGCCAGTTATGCCGTTTCTACAGCTCAGAGCTGTTTGCTCAGACACCATGGTAAAAATGGTGGCACAAATATGGCAGCCGTCATGAAAGTGGAATAACATAGCACTTATAAATGGCTGGTTCTGAGACTCAGCAGCTTTGGACCACTTGGACCAGTATCCTTCAGGTTTTTAGATGTTTTCCTGATGCAACACGCCTGATTTGATGGAAATGTTCTTGCCTTGCCACTTTGGATAACTGTTGGAACGAAAATGTGTCTAAAACACAAACAAATTATAAAACTTGACTGTGTTCCGACTGTAACAGATGAATAATAGAAGACATCCAGATTGCAAGAACTAAAATACGAGCTAAAACAGAACTCATAAATAATTGCTGTAATATTATAAATGATCAAAGTATTCAATTTACATGTGATGGTACGGGGTGATATTGGTAGATGGTGCCATGTACAACATGTGAATAAGACTTACAAAAATAACAGCTTCTTTACTACACAAATAAAAAGGACAGCAATGCTTTCATAAACAACAAGAATGCGGTTAAACATGAACTACATACCCTCAGAAATGTGAAGAGGCAAATAGACATCCAGTTGGTCAAGAGCTTTTCCACCACCGATTCAGTTCTGTGTAAAAAAAAAAAAACATCTGTAGAAGGAAAAATATCTCTCGCTCACTTTCAAGCACAGTCTGGTTTATCATCCTCACCTCCTCAGCATCAGTTTGGGGTTCTTTGCCACATATTGTTCCACCAGATCATTAAGCAGTGTTTTCAGGATGTCTGTGAAGTACTCCAGTTTACCATGCAGGGCTACGGTCAGCAGGGAGGCCACGTAAGCCCGGTCCCTGGGTGAAAATGTCCGCTGCACTTCAAGAGTGTGAATAAACTAAATGAAGAAATAAGGTTGAGGCATGAGTTACGTGCTACAAGTTTCTTCTTTAATGCCTGAATTAAACATGGGCAAAAATGTCAAATTTTTCTGTATATTTACTATTAATTAATATAGAATAGGTCAGAATTATTACAGGGTAATCTTCTGCTTTCTGGAATTCACTAGGGTCCTGGAGACCAGTATCACATGGTGAAAAACAGGGTTCAGAGTTAGGTTTTTACCATAAAGGTCTCAGAATCTATATGTAGGCTATCAAATATGCGCCATCAGGCCATGAGGGGTTAAAACAAAGAAATTTCCTGGTGTAAATCAACTGTACAGGCTGACCTTAGTAAGAAAGAGTTTGCTGTTAAGTAGATTGGACAACTGGATTAAACCCTGCTCCACCGTCTGTCTTCGACTCTCTGGAACATCCAGATCTCGTCTCAGTGGCGACTCCTGATGGCCCGGGAAGAAAATGCGCTCAGCGTATGCTCGATAGTCCAGAAAAGGAATCCCTGAACCAACCAGGTCACTGGACATATCCATCATCTCCGTCATCAGGTCTAAAAGAAAGTTAATAAAGGTTTGGGTTAGGTTGCTTAGCTTATATTCACAGAGGGAAGGTTTTATCTGGGGAATTCACATTAAAATTTAAGCTCAAGGGGATAAAAATCTGATCGTAAGCCTGCAACACGAATTACCTGCACAGCAACAGAGGCCATGTTTTGTTGAAGAGCAGATGCTGTTCTACTATCCATGGCCTTGACTTTGTTCTGCGCCAACCCTTAACAAGCTAAGTGAAAGAACTCTATATCAAGCTCTTGGACTTTACCTGTGAACTCCTTCTTACAGCGATCTCTCACACTGGTCTCCAGGTTCTCTAGCTGGATCTGAACCTTTTTGTAATCCCTCATGGCCTGCTTGCTCTTTCTCCTAACACACAGCAACAATGCAATTTTCAAGTACATAATTAAATAAATCATAACCCAATATTAAAAGATGGGCTGCATGTAACAGTTTACTGATGAAAGCAGTGCTTTTACCTGTATATGAGCACTATGATGAGCACTATCAGAGCCACTATGGAGGCTCCCACCCCAACTCCCACCTGAGCCTCAAGAGGAAATGTTGACTGTGACTGGCTGTCATACTGCACTCTGCCCAAGGAGAAGTTCAGATTCCCCATTTTTACCTGCAGGCACAATTACAGGCATTTTACCAAATAAAAAAAAGGTTATAACTTTTTTTACCCATCAGCCACTCACGGTGAATTCTGGCAGGCTCTCCATGCCATCCTGATTCCTATTGGTTGTGACAGAGGGCTGCTGGGCTGGTGGTTTACAGTACAAATGGTTGTGTGTCAGAGTTATCACTGTGCACAAGCCTTCCCCTATCCGGGCCTCAACTTCCTCTTTAGTCATGGCAAGATCCAGGTGCTCTCCCTGGAAGAACGGGTCATGTCATTCAGTCATTTTAGTAGGAAAACACTATAACTGAAACTTAGTTTAAGGCCAAGGTGAAACCAAACACTGATCCAGAGAATGAGGAAGAGTTCTTACTGTTTGAGGGTAAAAAAAATGATGGGTCAATTTGATTAACAGTTTTGAGAACCCACCTCAACAGAGATAATACTGTCAGGCTTGTGGTGGTATGGTTTGCTCAGTTCATTCTGGTTTAGCTGGTATAGCTTGGGGTTGGGCTCATAGCTGAAGGCTTTGTTATTCACAGTGCTAAAGTCCAAATGGAGGCCATCCAACTGGAAATAAACTTTCACCCTGGCTCCTCTGGCCTCTGGACCCACAGCAGGGGTTGGGCACAAGATGAGAGAGGAGTTGCTCACTGTGCAACGAGATTCATACTGGAAGAAAGGACAATGTGATTTTATACTTAAAGCAACAGCTCTGAGGTGAGTGTACACAGATGAGAGGTTCACTCTGCTTTTCAACAATCACTTCATTTTACCCGTTTGACGACACAGAGCGCCCCCTCAGGACAGTTGGTTTCTAAAACAATCCTCCTCCATCTCTTCAGAGGACCCTGGTGATTATGTCCTCCATTTAGCCGCCCCTCCCGTTTCCTCTTGATGCTTCTTCTTCGTCTGGGAGGGAGAGCATCAGGAGGACTGAGAGTGACTCTCATTTTCGGCTCTTGGACCACATCCAGGTACTGACCGGAGACTTTGATGATCCTGCCTCCGCTGTGTGGAGAACAAGGGGAAAATCAGCTCATTAAGCTTTATCACCAATTATTCAGATACAGCTAGAAATTCAGAGAAAAAGATAAGAATTAAAAGGTAATATGAAAAAAGACAATACATGTGGTTAGCTTTAAAAATAAAACGTATTTTATGAGTAAAAATATTGGAAAAGCTACATGTTTTAAAGTTGGCTGGTTTCAGTTTTTTTCTGTTGTGAAGTTTATCATCTTACATTATTGTTATTTGTGTAAGAAAGCTTACTGTTACACATCATTATAAAACTGATGTGCAGTTTAAACACTTAAAAAGGGAGGAAGCTTCATACCTTGAACTCTGCAGCAACAGTCTAACTGCTGCTTTGTTAGCTCACTAAGTGTGTCGTGTGTAGAAAATGAGACACTGTGTTCTGATTAAGGACATAATGCCAAAACTTTCATCTGCACATATGCAATCTGCTGTATGTTCGGAGCTGTAACATGCTGTAACAGTGTTGTGTAGCAAAGAAATCCTGACATTTCCAATAAAAAAAGTCCTGCTTTTAACATGGGGAAGCAACTATGTGTGGTTATTCATCAGGATTCTAACTTGTCTGGAGTTGACATTAACATTTAAAACAGTAGACATAAAAACAACAAATATTACTAGTAGCAAATAAAAAAGCAATATGAAGCAAATGGCTGAATAATTTGAGTAGAAAATGACTGAGGGAATTTAGGCAATGACCTTTCAACATCCCAGAAAAGTATTGAAGGGAATGGACTTCCCTCTTCTCTTCTATATGAAAGGTAAACTGTATCTGGGAATCTTTGCTTGTTTCTAATCATAATTTACCCACACTAAATAGGTTTGTTGGACCATAAAAAGTAAACCACAAAAAAACTAAATCACAAAAAGTTCCGTCTCTGCAAAAATCCAACAGGAAAATGAAATCATCTGGATTCTTAATCATAATAGAAATGAAAAACCTGAAATTATCTAAATTATTATATTGATCTTGCTTTAAATAAAGGCCATTGTTGTGTTTGACATTCCTATTATAAATGACAGGGAAATCCTAAATCCTAAAAGGCTGCTATCCTGCAATGTTTTGGATGTTTCCTGCTGCAGCACACCTGAATCCCATAAATGCATCAAATGCTTGGGCAGTGCTTGACATCCAGCTGTTGAGGATGGTGATTTATTTTGAATCAAGCATCAAAAGATAAAAACATCATTTATATGTTGTTTAATGGTGAATGGCGGGCATGTGGGAAGACTTCCAACCATCATTACTAAGTCCACTATTTCACCATCAGATACTGAACCTGAGAAAGCTCCTGGATGGTTCAGCCTTTGTGATGTTGGGGTTAGGGGTGTAATGATACACCAAACCCTGCAGATGGCGATCTGCGCCACCAAATCGCACAGTGACACCGTGTTCTCCTGTTCTGTTGCTGCCTCTGGTCTGACAGCTGATCTGATCCTCCTGGACGTTAAGCCTGTGCAGAGGGAGTTTGTTTTTCTTTTACATTTTATGGACTTTTCTCACACAAATCAAAGCGCTGGCTGTTCACATAAACAAATTCTTATTATTTCTTTCAGTTTAATAGACCCTCGGGACACTTACACCAAGCAAGACACTCCTCCGATGAGGACGCTGACTTCACTCGGATGTCCAGTCCGCAGTCTCTGACCCCTGATGATAAGAGACGAGCCCCCTGCCTTGGGTCCTCTCTGTGGGAAGATACTGCTGACTACAGGATCCTGAAGATGAACATTCAGGACAAGAAGAGATATGCAGCGTATGAACCATAGATGCAGGACACACAAGAAAAAAAGAAAGAAAAAAGTCCAATCAATAATCCAATAGAGAGAGTGTGATTTATTGGGAGATAAAACTAAACACCAGGGCATTCAATAGAGGTTGCCTCACAGCCAGCTCATATAACAATTAATCTAGCAGTCATTTGGGTTAATGAATTAAAGCTGCTGTCAGATCTACAGCCCTTTTACTGTTATGTAAATAAGCAGAGGAGTTGTTACTGCACGACAGAGGACGACTTACATTTCAGCCTAATTAAGACGAGCCTCTGTGAAAGCTGCTAATTCCATAATTGGACAATTATCTTAAGTGAGAACGGACATTTTTTTCTCCCCTTAAATAAACAGCCTTGTTTGTGCATGATTTCTTCCAATGTTACATTTAATCGCTGACAGATCACTGCCGTCCCTCGTTCTCTAAACGAGGCGTATCATCGCTGTTCCTGAAAACACCAAGGGACTGTCCTTTCAGCAAGGTCCTGCTATGTCCACACCCAAGGCCCATTACTGTGTTCTCATATGTGTAACTGAACCAAACTCGGGGGGAAAAACGCCAGAATTCAAAGAAACTACTGCCTTTGAACTGGGTGTGAAAATACCCAAGAGATGAGCTTGTTTGAAAACGCTTGTTTAATGGCTTCTACATAGTTGCTGCTGCAGTTTCTGGAGATAATAAGTGTTTATTCATGTTTAAGCAAGCCACTTAAAATGATTTAATTTCATGTCCCCTGGGTTTGGGTTATAGAAGTGATTTTTCAACAGGTTTTCACACAAAGATATTTGTATATATTATCTGGTCATTTAATTAAGTACAGATGTTAAAAGATTTGCTATTAAAAATTGCTAATCAGCTCCATGAAAGCACTGAACTCGGGTGATTAAGGTCCATACAGTCAAGACGACCTGCTGACAGACTAAGAATGAAGATTTAAATGACTGAACATGGCTGTTTGAGTGTTTTCGGAAGGGTTTTCACTCACAACAAGCTCTAGTCTACTAATAATGGTCCCAAAAAGAGAAAACATCCAGTGAGCAGCAGTTGTCTGGATGAAAATGCCTCGTTAATGCCAGAGGTCAGAGGTCAATGGACAGAAAGACTGAAGAAAATAGAAAGACAACTTAACCCACTGGTTCCAACCAACGTATACAGAATACATCTATAAACAAGCCAAAGCAGATGGGCTACAGCAGCAGACCCCATCACTCCTTTCAGCTAAGAACAGACAACTTAGGCTACAACTCAAACACTGGATCATAGAAGATGGATAATCATAGTCTGAGGACTCTCCATTTAAACTGCTACATGGTAGGGTCAGAATTTAGCATACACAACATGAAAGCATGCATCCAGCGAGCCTTGTATCAACAGCTCCTGCCGCTGGTGGTGTGATGGTGAAAGGAATATTTATCATCTGTATTTATACATCTTCATACCAGCTGAACACGGATTACCATAAACACCACGGCGTACCCGAGTACTGCTGCTGACCATATCCATTATTTTGTGACCACAGTGTTGCATCTTCTGATGGATAGATCCAGCAGGATAATCTACCATGTAACAAAGATCAAATCACCTCAAACTGGTTTCTTGACCACAATGGATTCATTCTTCTCCAATGGCCCCAACAGTCACCAGATCACACACCCCATCAGACAGTTGCTCAAGTGTGGTGAACAATCTATACAACTAAGCAGCAACACTAGCAGTGTCACACTATCAAAGAAATCCTTCCAACATCCAGCTGAATCTATGCCATAATAAATCACAACAAATAGGATCCAACTAGAGCCAGAAAGGTGCACCTGACAAATTTACAGGTAAGTGTATACATCTTTATTTGTGCTGAAGGCAGAAAGTACAATAATGACATCTTAAGAAAACAGCTACAGAAAGTGAAAATAAGACGTGATAATCTCTGCATGGTAAATTAACCCATTCGTATACCGTTAGGGTCACATGGCCCTAATACTATAATCACACTAAAATAAATGCTCCCTAATCAATGAGTAAAGAAGAGTTTGCATCAGTTTATGTGTATTTTTTTCAGGACTTTTCTGAGTAACCGTGACTATTTGTGTGGTAACTTGAGCACACTGAATTTACCTGAAAGCTGAAGGTCTGAGCCGACAGCCCAACTCCTCCTCCTCTCACTTTGACTGAAGCGTGGCCGCTCTTCTCCCCTCCGCTGCTCGTCGTTTCACACACTATCCTAAGAGACAGCATCATTATACTGTCACTAAAGTGAAATGACAGGGGAAGCCCACAGTGAATGTCGCTGAGTGTGTGTTGATGACTTGCCTCGATGAGACTTCATATCTGCTATGAATGACGCTACAGGCAACTCCAGCTATTGTGACAGAATTCTGGATGTCTTCAGCTCTCTGGCCAAGATTTGAGCCAGAAATGGTCACTAAGGTCCCTCCCTCCACAGGACCAGATGCAGGGTCCAACTGAAACACAAAAAAAAAAAAAAAAAAACACATAAACGGTGAGCACTTTGTTGTAACAATCCATTGAGTAGCAAGCTGATGAGAGCGACATAATCCATCCTAATTTATTAAAAACCTCCAATTAAAAATGACTGCAGTTGGTGGTCACTAAGTTCAGTTTGCAATAAATTCAAATGAATAGGAAAGCGAAAAACTAAAATAAAATGCAGAATAATATGAAAAACCTTACAAAATGGATCACTGGAGCAGGGCATGTGTGTTTAATCTCATCTGTGCAGGAGCCTTGATAGACACAGTGAGAGCTGGTAGCATCGCCACACCAAACACAGCCGTACTTTGGATCAGCAGTGCGACACCGACTGCAGTCGGACCGACCCACAGAACAGTTGAACAGAGTAACTAAAGCAAAAAAGAAGAGAGGAATTTACAAGAGTCATTCATTCAAATTTGAGATGAATATGTTTACTTCCACTACCAAGACTCTCAAGCTAGCAGTGGAAAATGAGCAGTACTAACCAAACAGATCCTCAGCGCCGTCGATGAGGAAGTTGTTTTTTCTCCTCACACTTATTGTGGCTTTGTATTCGTCCATTAAGAGGGAATATAAATACTGTAATAGGAACATTAACCAGTCAAATCATCATAATATGCACAGTCATGTGCAGCTTATTAAAAGAGAATTTAAAAAAGAAAAACAATACGAGTTAAAACATTTTTTAAAAAGGTCCACTGAAAGTTTCCTCTTTCTATAAACACAGTGTTATAAATATACGTGGATTCCTCTATTCAGATTTAGAAGAGTTAAAATAGTGTAAATAAAGGCTCATTGTTATTATTTTCACATCTTAGGGAGGAATGCTGCTGACCTGGTGGGGTTGACAGGTGATGAAGAAGACAGAAGACTGAGTGTCATCTGGCTCCACAGAGGCCTCCACCACCACCAAGTGATTCTCTATGTACAGCACACACTCATACTCCAAATTCTCATCCTAAACACAGCACATGTTAACAAATAACATTTATCACCAAATGAGCATATTGTTATAATCTCAAACATGTTGTTTAGTTTTTTTAGGCTAAGCGGTTAGCAATGACGTAGCCTGACTTATGGCAACAGACACATTCTTTGTCATCTACCTTTGGTACCGACCTCCCATTTGATACCCTGGCAGTGAAAGGAGGTCTTGTTATTCCAGACAAACAGAGTTGTGTGTAAGCACATATGGCTCAGCCCAAACAGCAGCAGCATAAATTGAATTATGCTTCTGTTCATTCAGATGCTAAACATTGTGTTCAGGAAAACAAACAAATAAAGTTTGTTACGTTATAGGAAGCACACCATCTATCAAATTTATCCCATTTTTCCTGGGAAACTACTTCGCAGCACAAGTTTCTATCAGACATAAATTGTGGTGATGGCACAGTGCCAAAACAAAGGAATAAAAAACACTAATGATAAAACAGGTTCCAGCCTTAAAAATAATATTTATCATTTCTTTTTCTTTTTTTAATGAAGCAAAAGTATAGTCTCATATCAAAGAGTCATTAAATTTGTGACATTACCTGAAACAAGTTTAGGTGTTTGCCCACCAGCATGATCTTCCTGTCCACATTGACAGGAAGAAGAGTAGAATCCTGAACTTTCTCCACACACGGACATTCCTGATAAAATATTTTAAAACATTAAAATTTAGCCAACCATGTCACCCATCAATCATGGGCATGTAAACAGAAGACCCGTGTTAGTATGAGAGCCTCGTATTGTTTATTTTAATCTTCTCCTCATAAAGGAAATCATGCATTAGAGACTACAGTATGCACTTCTTTTCTACAAAACTGATTTAATTCTCAGACTGTCAACATAAACTGTCAGGAAAACGAATGATCTCACAACACAAATGAAAACAAACATTTAAATATGCCAAAAAAAAAAAACTAACACAAAAGGTTACTGAATGAATTCTTAAAATAATAGAAAATATGAAACAAGATGGGGATGTTGTTCTCCCTTTGGTTGCATGAGTAAATGCTGAGTTAGTGAAACATCTTTACTCGCCGGTAGCACTAAATGGGCTGACCAGAAACGATGGACGAGTCAATAAAACCAGTCAGGTTAATGCCTTAAATTACTCAGCTGCATCTTCACATTTAGGATGACATCGATTTTGTGTCAGTCAGTGCAGGATTTGTAGGCAGGAGACCTCTAAAAGAAAACTGCAATGTCAGACTCTGTGTACTACACCAGGGTGACTGAACCTCTATTAAAACATTAAACTTACTGAGTTATTTACATATTTTTAAAACTGGTTATTTTTTTTTAGGGATTTTATCAAGACCACTGATATCCTGTTAATATTCTTTGTCTGGTAAACTCAGCTTAGCATGAGCTGTGTGGATATTGTTTCCTCAAATATAT
>JBAMHV010000014.1:21841949-21853443 GCA_037177535.1 Pseudomugil gertrudae
CTACATCACTCACATGTATGGAAGGAAAGATGACAACAGACCCCAGGTTAAAAAAAAGCGAAGTTCTCCTTTAAGGTTGGATTTCACCTCAATGGCTGAACAGGAAATGTTTAGCCTATTTAATCCATATAGAGTTTCATTTTATCCAATAAACTCACCATCACCCACATTGCCTTCTTCTTTTTATGAGGGGAAGTCATCTGATGAAACATTTGGTGGTTTTTGTGAAACAATTATAGGAAAAGACTGTTTTAATAAGCCAACTTTTCCACTGGCTGAAGTCATCCACCAGCAATGCTTCCACTTTTAATTAGGAGGACACAGAATGAGCAGCAGACAGGCTGAACTATTAGATACAGAATTATAGTCAAAGCTGTTTGAGCTGTGTAAATAAGTACTTTATATTTATATCACGCTTTTCAACAGCAAATGTCACATAGTGCATCACAGTAATAAAAGCAGCCAAACAATTAACAAAATAATTCAAAAACAATGTTAGAACAAACTAAACAAAAGCCAAATCCATTCATCCATCCATTTTCTACCGCTTGTTCCCAGAGCGGGGTCGCGGGGGGGCTGGAGCCGATCCCAGCTGTCAACAGGCGAGAGGCGGGGTACACCCTGGACAGGTCGCCAGTCCATCCAGGGCCAAAAGCCAAATCTAAAAAGTAAAATTATTAAAAATCATAAGAATAAATATAAAAGTGTCCACAGAACACACAGCTCTTATATTAAATTGGGGAAATTTCCAGAGTTTTGGGACAACAAGCTGAAAGCCACAGTGACCTTTTATTCAGAGTCTTCGTTGAGTTCTGAGCGGTCTACGGTCGTTGTTGCTATGGTAATGGGCAGCAGGACTGGAACATAAATCCATCCATCCATCCATCCATCCATCCATCCATCCATCCATCCATCCATCCATCCATCCATCCACCCATACATCCATCCATCCATCTATTAGAAAAAACAACAATTATAAATATTTCCTCCAAATGAAAGAAATGGCTTGGGGATGTGTGTTAACTCTTGTTATTTTTGGATTAAGTTTAAAAGTTTCAGAGCCAACATCTGGATCAGGTGCAAACTAAAAAGTTTTTTTCTACGTGGTATAATAAGAACAAACTATTATTAGAGTCTCATATTTAATAGATGATGTGCCGTTTCTCCATCTATAAAATAATCTTTAGCTGTCTCTTTATGACCGACTACAGTGGATCCATGAAATGAATCATGTGTGTAAGAGCTTGAAATATTCACCTCCACCAGGCAAACTCATGATTCTGATCTCGTTACATAAAAGATATCTGAATGTGCTTGTTTGACCAAGCAGCATCCAGACTGATATTCACTTTGTGGTATTTTATTACTGTCCTGTCTTTCATGTAGACAAAAAGAGTACTTTATTCAAGAAATATATCTGTGCTGTGTCAACAGATACACAACTTAGCAAAGATCCAATTTTAAGTTACATCTTCATGCACTTTGTTATTAGCAGCCAGTCACAAAGATGCAAGTTTCTACTTGCTTTGTGGCAAAACAACTAAACCGATACTTTTCCCAGTGAACAATAATAATCTTTAAACTTATTGGGCAATATCTTGATGTAATCTGTGAGGAACAGGTAGCGTGTCTGAGTGTGTCTGGGCAAACTTGATGAGTGGAGAACAAAAAGAAGTAACAAGACAAAATATAAGACAAAAAATGATCTAAAGGAGATGAACAGTATCTGAACGGGATGTCGTTCATCTGGTCCTTTAGTGTATCAAACTACTGTTCACTGAAGCCTCATCACATATGGACTCTGACAGGGGACTGTCAAGAAGCCACTGAAAAGAACTGGAGTGAAAACCAGTGGTTCAGTGGTCAGAGCAATGAATCTTCCAGAAGCAGGGCGGGTTCATCTTGACAGAAGAAAACAAAAGTCAGAGTTTTAAAATATCCTTCAAGAATCTTGCATTGTTAAGAAATACTGGTTATGTCAAATTTTTGCTTTTAAGCAGAACAGTTCCTATTTTTCTACAAAGGTTAGGATGTAATCACACAAGTCATATCACACATCATCCATTTTCCCTTGCTGCATCTTATTACAGTGCTGCTTGTGCATCTTGTGTGATATTCACATAGTACGTTTAGATCACTAACATTATGAGAGGCAGATGTACACTTTTGGCCTTTATCCATTTCCGTTGCCTTCGTTAGGGTCAATGGGCACCTCTCTACCCTCAATTCACATGCAGACACAGAGGGTCCTCTCTGTGGGTCTGTCCGGTGTGGTGAAGGGGCTCTCTGTTTGTGGCTGGGGGCGAATAGTGTCTCTTTCACAGCTATCTGACCAAGTGGCTGCAGCAAACGAACACAGGATGAAAGTCACTTCCCTTAAAAAGAGAGACAACACACACATCTGTCATGTGCACACACCCACACACACTCATTAAGCTATTTTATGACAGGATCCTTTCACTCTGGAGTCAGTAGCACTTTAGCCGGGAAAAGCAGGTGTTAAGCTTTGCTGCTGGGTACGACCTGGGATCCACTCTAAAAGCAATAAGCTTTCATCTATAACTATATATTACTAATGATTTGATCATTTAGCACTTCAGTTTAACAAACTGGACTGTGAGAGGTCAGAAAGGGCCCTCCATCAACATGCTAGCATGAAAAAGAGGAAAGAATGTTCTCATATTTCTAGTTTTATAGATCCCCAAACTGGTTTTCAGCATTAAATAATTAAGCAGTCATTCATAGAGTGTAGCTTATTAGAACATTATCCTGAAGAAGCAATGAGCAGATTAGTTTTTCCAGCATGATCGTGCTTCGCAGCACACACGCGGTGAGGAAGAGCAGGACTGGAAATTTTATTTGCAAAGTGTAGCTGAAAAATGTCAGATATGATCCATCACAGAATATATAGGAGAGGAACATGACCAACGAGGATGCAGTAATATGTTCCTAATCTCCGGATATCTGAGTCAAGTCTATTTAAAAATATGTTTCAGTTTTTTTGTGAATGAATAAATAAGAATCACATTGGAAAACAGGTAGTAGATGAAAAAGAGTTATACCTGCAGAGCTTTTATCAGAAGAATACACCCCATCCACAGTGTGCAGATGGTCACTCATCCACCCATCTCACAGTATTCTTTCCTCTAAATGTTCATTTTCAAGCTTCAGAACACTGAGTCATTACATCAGAGACCATTGAGGTGCATTCCTCCTTTATAAACAGATTTAAGTCATTTTCCAGCTGTGTGGTTTCCACCTTTTTCCTTCTTAACTAAAGATCCTACCAGAGCCTGATGATCTCGATCATTTAACTTCTGTGACACGTAAGGATGCCTTAAAACAACAACAACCTTAAAACAACTTTTCTTAGATCTTAGACAGTCATTTGCATTTTTTACTTCAAGTGAAAAGGTAACTTTGTCATTGTAACCTGTGTCTGGTTCTTATGAGGAAACAGCCACAAAGCCTCTAACCTTAAACACTGTTGCTGTCATGCAAATTTGACAGACTGGAACTGGTGGTGTTGTAATTCATCAGGCAGTAGCATCAAAAAACCATTATAAGGAAGCAGGGGGGGTTACAGCAACGTAACGAGACGTAGGGACAGAAATGGAGGATGATTGACACCCGCAGCTGAGGCTCAATTTAACTTTTTAACCACTAACAGGCAAACGGCTTTGGGACCCAAGTGGCCCTGAAGGGTGGTGAAATATGTCCACTTAATCCATAATGAGTTTGATGGGAATACGCGATCCTTAAAAGCCCACCTCACTTAACTGGTACACTGTGAACCATATAGTTACATTTAAAGGATAAGAGAGAGAAAAGCCTGTTAGCAGTGTTTTCTTGTTTAGGATAGTGTGTTAGGAGGCCAGTGGTCTGATCTTTAAAAAAAAAAAAAAAAAACTCCTGTTGTCCGGGTTGGACAACACAATGGTGTAAGCTGCAGCCAACAATCCTGCCACAATTACAGACCTCAGCTCTCTGGCCTCCTGTAGGAGAGTCAGCTAGGCAGATGCACTGAGAATGACAGCATGAGAAGAGGGGAAGGCAAATAGCATAAAATCATTCAACACTTTTAGTTTGTAGTGTTAACAAGTATAGCAGTTTAGGTTTAGCTATAGACATATAAACCCTTATCAGAACTCAACAGAAACTTTTTGGGTGGTTATTGGTCATTAAACATAGTAATAATTTATATATTATATACTTGTGTCCGAGTCATGTCAGTCAATCATTAATACACCAGCAAACTGTTCAATTCTTTTCAAGTTCTGCAGGCTGCTTGACAGACTAGCTAAAAATTACCACCACATAACCAAAGGTTTCTATAGAAAGAGAAAATGGAAATAGTTTATTCTTTAGAAACCAGTTTGGTCTGTTGTGTTTATCGAGCATATCAGATGTAAATGAACCAATATATCTAACTGCATACATCAGAACTAAAATCTGCTTGAACCCTGATTGCTGAAGTGGTGAAATTACTGCTATTCAATTCCTATTGCATGTTGTACGAAAATGAAAACTAAGCAAATCCAAGCCTATAGTGAAGTATTTGGTGTAGCAAAACCAACTACTAACACCTTCTTAAGACAGCTCTCTAGTCATTTTAAATGGCTTATGGAAGTGCTTCAGACAACTTGAAGATTTTTTCAAAGCTCTCCTATGGATAATGGGTGCCTTTATCACTCCATAAACCTGTTGGCAGTGATTTCCACTTCCGCTCTTGTTTTGTAGTGAGCCTTTTCTCCCAGTGTCCTGCTTCATGGCAGCCAACCTCCCAGTGAACAGTAAATGTATTCATTTCATTTTCACTTTGATCTCTCTATTCCTATGTCACGTTTTTCTGTGTCTGCCCCCCACCACCACCACTTTCACACTACTTGGGACACCATTTTCAGATACCATTAATCTGCTTTAAATAATTTTTAGGCCCAACACTACTTTCACTGTTCCATCAATTGTTTTGCACACTTGCTGACAAACCATGTTTTAAAACTTCTTTTAGGAATAAAATTCATTTAGGAATTTTTCTTGTTAGTGCTTTTCTCTTAAAGTGTAATATTCTACAGTCATTTAGCAAACGCTTTTAATATCTTAGGCTTTTTTGCAGATGCAACTACAGAAATTGGAACCAATTATGTATTGTTGCAACCATAGATGGAAAATAAAAATATGAACGAAGCCTCCCAGGAGGTTTCTAAAGAGCTGAAGAGTGGTCCCCACTGTTCCCATCTTAGCAGCATCCCGTGTGCTGTAGAGCCTGGGGGCATCGGGGGGGAGTTCAGACCATGCTGCTAGTGTGGATGACTGACATCTGTCAAACTCTGAGCTATCTGTAGCTAAAAGCTAACCAACTGGACTAACTAATGGATTTAACGGGAGATACCCACCATCTGGGCTAGCTAAAAACCATGTTTGTGGCTCACTTTGCCTTCTTACTGTGAATACTAGATATCTGTCAACCAAAAGGACACACTCCTAATTTTCTGAACTTTTCTGAGTTAAAATAAAGTTTAAATGGATGTGTTAAAAAATTCTTCCCCTCACAGTTGTCATGAAGGTACCTATAATGTTTTTTGTATCAGGCTGTAAACATGTTTATTTCTGCTGTGAAGTCGGTCTTTTTAACATAAGAATCTATGGAGGCTTGCTCGGTTTCGGAGCCCGTAGTGGATGAGGAGGGAACTGCAGATTTTGGTACGCCCACATACTCTAGGTTTCACTTTGGTCTACAAAAGTTGCCTCTTGGTAGCAACAGAGTGCTGCTGCCTTCAATCTTCTCATTTATGTCATGTGCACAGGGTCATCCCTTGAGTTAGGTGCCTTTTTATTTACATTCCTCATAAACTAGTAAGATCATTAGACTGGACTGACAAAAAAAAAACATGAAAGAATTTCAGGAAGCCTGAAAAAGTATTCTTCAAGACAGTTTCAAAAGATTTCATGAAAATATGACTGCTTAGAGGCAAAACAAATAAAAACAAGAGTCCTTCGCACCGCCTTCAGTGCTCGGGCCGAATGAAGGGTGGCTTAAGACTTTTGCACAGTATCGCAGATCCTTGCTTTGTTTAAATAATAGATCAGTAGAATGAATTTACCATTTCACAAAACAATAAATAAATAAATCTGCTCAGTTCTTCATAAAATCTAACTACTCATAAAAGCATCGACTCCTCCAAGACAACGTACGGTGGTATTACAAGCATTAGATTTCACTGTTATAAAAATTACAAAGCAACAACACAACAGTAATACTGCACAGAGAAAGGCATTTATTGCCCGTCTACACAAAGACAAAGCCAGCTTAAATATTGACTCTGTGCCAGTTTAAGGTTGGAATTCAGGCTGACCATATGCTCACATGCAGCATCACGTCATCGTTAGACTGCTGGTACGGACATTGTTGTGGCAGAATACTAAGGAGGGGGCAGTGGGACGAGCATGTGTATTCATGTGTTTGTGGATTGGCTGCATACATTACCACCTACAGCGTGTACAGCCACATCTCAACAAGTCACACACACTCACACACGGCTGCCTCTTCTTTCACAACGCTCAATGGCCTGAGAAAGTCTTTTGTCGTCCTTCGTTGTCGTGACGACGTGCCTGAGTCCAGTGAATAGAGAGTGGAGGTATAGTTCTCCCAATCTGTGGGCATTATAATCAGCTTGTCACACGGCCTGGAGACTAACAAGGCTGGAGTTCTCCACAGCCCCACTCAGTGGAGTTTTACTGCTTTTTTCTCTCTCTTTAGCATTATATCATGATTCAGAGACCTCTGGGAAACATCAAACCAGATTTTAAGCCTGGATATTGAATTACAGATGCAACAATAAAATAAAAATGGCCCCACATCCAGCCACAAAACCAGTGATAACCAGAGTATGATTCCTAAAAGGCCTGCAGTGAGGCTTAAATATCGGGTCTGCTTTCTGCCCAGCTACCAGCTTAATAACTTTTTGGATTATGAATCATGCAGTGTGTTTTCTCAAAAGACCAACAATACGAATAAAGAAACCTTCATCTATCCCCAGAGGAACACACTACTGGATGTTGAATCACACATGCAAGAAGATGATTTGTATTATTCATGAAGCTCATGACCCTGGCAAGCCCCTGACTCGTAACATGCTAAGTGGAGCCACTCCTGTGTCCCCCCCTCTGTCCCACCCGTCTCACCATAACCTCTTGGCTGCCTCTCCTTATCTGTCCCCCATGCCTGGTGACCAAGGCGCCTCTCTGGATGCCACACATTTTCTGAATGTTTACTCAGGAATTCTTTGCTGTTGTTGTCCTGTAGCATTATATCCCTAAACAAATTTCTTTCCCACCGATAGCAAAATAAAAACGTGTGTTTTCCACCAGTTGCAAAATCCAAGCATGGTTTAGTGTAACCTGTAAAGTCGTAAATGTTCTTTTTTAGCAAATTTAAAATTATTTAGTGATAAAAGAATAAGAGGCAAACTAAAAATCAGGGCAAATTAACGTGGGTGAAAATGATAGCAGCCAGTAAATAAAGTAAACAAACAAACCTGCCTATACTACAGTTTATGGAAGGTTAATGGAAAGGTTCCTTCACACACTGTTATTGCACAGAGGTATTGTAAAGTTGCAAAACATCCACAAGAAAAAAAACACCACAAACCTGACTTAACATCATCATCACATTTTGTGTTCCAAAAGGGAAACTCCAATAGATATGTTTCTTGTCTTTTCTTAGCTTGAACAAAAATTCTATTTAAGTTAGAGCTCAAACTTTTTTAAGATTAAATAAAATGTGCACCATTTAAATGTCTTGCAAGCATTTTGAAGCTTGCATGAAGAAGAGCGGAGGAAGGCGACCCAAACTCGTCACCCTAATAGCTGCCCGATAGCAGCTGAATCTGCTCTACTTTCACACTCCTGCAAGTGTGATTAGGGCAGGCAGATAACGGAAAAGACTGTATTTGTTGATGCTTCTTAAGTTGGGTGGGGTACCTGGCTGCTTTCCACTGGGAGAACACTACAACAAAGCCCTGCATTAATATAGCATGGATGGTCACTTCTGTGTGTTTAAATGCAGAAGCTGCTGACTTTAGATGCATTTTGTCAGCAGCCAGGGGACCCATGCTGACAAACACATGGATGCCTTAAAAAAGGAGTTATTGACAGGCATGCTAAATTCATATTTATCTGGGATCACTTTCTACAGTCCGATAGGTCTTCTGCTCATTAGATGGCTACTGGTAGGTACTTCCTGGTCCAAGCACAAGAAGCAGCTGGTTAAACAGATTTTACATAATGCTGCTCCAGAAGCTCCAACAAAAAACAGCTGGAAACAACTAAAGATACATTTATTAATGTAAAAATACTTCCTTAGAACACAATATAGCTGACAACATTGTGTTAAAAATTATACTGTACCAAAAAAAACAATATCCTCCATCCACCCATCCATTAAGTGAACCCCTTATTCACATGAAGGGTATGATACACAAACATAGATTAAAAATGGTAAAAAGACACAAAAATTAAGCAAATTTTAAAAACACAAATATGCTATTTATGATCATGTCATACAGGGATTATCAGCATGCTGTGATAACTATCACAACTAAAGGAAAATGTAAACCCTTTGCCTGAGCCCTGCTGATGACATGGCTAACATTTTTAGACCCCAATGTGTAATGATATTACGGTTTATTAAAAAAAAAAAAAAAGTGCTTACATACAATAAAAAATGTAACCACAGAGTATCTTTTATTAACTTGCTTTATCCTTTTTAATGTTATGATACAGAATTGCCAACTTATTTGTCTGTTCCCACTGAATTTAATGGGAAAACGTGTCCATACTTTGGACTGGTAGTGTATACTAATATGCCAACATCAGTTAAGTGAGACAGGTTTATACTATGGTGGAAGGGAAAACATTGCAGACAGCTGATTGGTCAGATGGAATTTTCTCCTGTGGATTTCACCATCAACACCTCTGCAGAAGCAAATAGGCATTTCCTTGCTGTGTGAGGTCATTTTAATGGCAGCAGAAAGTCCATCCCACAATTTATAGAATGAATAATTTAAATCTTAGCTCCGTGCATAGACTTCATAATGCTCACATGACTAGTGAACATATCAGCATCTATTGTATATGTATAGACCGGAGATGAGTTCTGTGATGCAAAGTCATTATGAACATTCCCAAAAGCCTTCTACACTAACAGCCTGTCACAAACTGATTCAGTGCAACAGCCAGTTTACACTCATTTGTAAATGATCTTGACTCTGATAAATCAGTGTAATGTAACAATCACACAGAGATGAGATGCAACAGAGATGCAAGTAAGCAATTTAAAAAGCATATTAGCTGCCCTGCTATTTTTAAACATCCTGTGAGTGTGATGTTTAATACTTGATGGTGGCAAGGCCTGACATTTGGGATTGTAACAATAATCAATCACAAGATCAGAGGAACAAGCGGGTGATATGACTAAATTATTCCATCTGAATCTTCTTTTAGAGGAATATAACCCACCACTTTATTCAAATCCCACTTCCTATTTATTTTCTATTTAAACATGACTGCTCCTAATTTTGCTTCCAACCTGGAGGTTTTCAAGTGGGTGGGGTGGTGATGGAGTAATATCCTAGCCTTCTGTCAACAGCAGAAGTGATGGACAGCTTAATTAGAAATAAAATAGTACCCCTTCCATTCCGGAGACACCCCTTGTACCCCCTTAGCTTCCTGGGATTGGGAGAGAGAACAATTTGAGCAGGTCTTTTAGAGTGGGAGGTCTTCAATTGTCAAATGCTTAATAGACTGTGCTCTCTCCATCTTGCTCAGGAGCACAGGATAGTTGGACACACTCGGACACATTACCCTACTCTGTGAAAAGGTGGCAGAAAATCAAAGATGATTGATGAGTGGAGTCTGGCGATGTTGAAGGTTCTGAGGTGTGCGATTGTAATCTAGGGACAAAGGAATCACTACGAAAGGTTAAGCATATGATAAAACCCACAGGAAGGCAGGGAGAGGATTCTACATGTCATTAATCAAATGGGCAAAAGGTCTTTTCACTGTGTTGTCATCTTTTTAAATCAATGACCGATAATGTCATTGTTCTTTTGTGGGAATCAGCTGTAGCTTCATTCAGCGAGGTTTTGTCCAGACTTCAGGGGCCTTGTCTAGAAACTGCTATTCTTTGGTGAAACCTGAACCAAAAAGGCTTTCTTGAAAAAAACACATTAGAGCATAATTTAATATGGTTGGAGCACTGTAGACGGTATGCTCTGTAATAAGACAAACATGCAGCTAAGCCGCTGACTGTGTCTCCAAGAGGTCGTGTGGCTGCAAATCAAAAAATCTTGATGAATGCCAACCAGAGAGCTCTAGGAAGCATTCACAGGTCTTTGTTCGAGATAGGACATGGGCATGGACCCAACACTAATATGGCTAATGGTTTAGGGAACCCCACCGCTTCTTTAATTGAAGCTCGCTCTCCAACGTCTAGTGGGAAGAGAGGAGAGACCAAGATAAGAAAAAGCAATAGAGAGAGAGAGTATGGGGTGAGGGTTAGGATAAGGTTTAACTCTGATCTTGAGAAGGAAGGAGGGGGAGGTTTAAGAGGCCTGCAGGTGTGTGTGTGTGAGTGTGTGTGTGGGGAAGGGTGTCTCCATAAGGACTGCATAGCCAATCATGATGTCCCCTGAGGTCTCAGGACACCTGGGATCATCAATGATTGATAAAACCGGAGGGTTTAACCAAGACAGAGTTGGGTTAGAAAGGAAAAAAGAAGAAGAAAGCTGCGACTGAAGGGCTAAGAAATACAAAGGAGAGCATTGGTGTGTTTGTGTGTGCGCTTTTGAAGCAGACATGGAGAGAGGGAGAGCAATTTCTGAGAGAAAAGACAGAAATGAAGAGAAAAAAAATGACTGAACCGGTGAAAAAGAAACAAAAAGGTACCAAGAACAAAAGGCTGGATTAAAGAAAAAAAGGAAAGAGGCAGATTTATTTCACTGCATGAGGACTGAACCGAGGTTGCACACATCAAAACCAAATCTCTGCAGCTATACAAAAACCCTCAAGCCTGCCCACATGGTTTTTGGCTGCACTCAGACCAGCGAAAGACAAACAAAACTCAGTCTGATTCTCATGAACTGGAACATAGCACTCAGACACACAGAGCAGCGCCCTTACAGCACCACACTGCATAGAATCCACCATCTTTCAAAGGAATTTCTCACATGTATGTTTTCGTTGTGGGCAATAGTTTACTGTGAACCACGAAACAGCAGCAAAAGACAAGCTGAGATAATTGCATGATGGATTAACTGGGAAAAGAACATTTAGAATAGAGTTACATCTCTAAAGTGCATTTCTCTTCCCCACAATTCCCATTAATAGTAAAATCCACAGAAGACTTTGTAATGGTTACAAGGTTTTAGCCCCATATGGTATATTTTGATTCAGTGGATAGTAATTTTTGTGAATATCTCTCCTGCTCTAATAC
>JBAMHV010000014.1:21855088-21873143 GCA_037177535.1 Pseudomugil gertrudae
AGAGAGAGAGAGAGAGAGAGAGAGAGAGAGAAAGAGAGAGAGAGAGAGAGAGAGAAAGAGAGAGAGAATCAGAAGACACTAAACCACAGACCACAAATATGTGCTGCGATAGTGCTGACTTGTACACTGAAAACACTTCTGTATCTTACAACAACATAAAAAAGTGAAATATGCACTATTTAGCTTATCAACACAGAGAAACAACAAACAAAGACTTCCATGTATGGGGCTATTTTAGATCTGGTGTATATACACAACGAACTAAACTCCCATTAATTGAGTTCTCACCCTCCTTGGTACACCACATATCACTCTGTGTAACATCGTGTTTGATTTTTCACAATAAAGTGGTGCAAAATGTCTCAAATGGGCTCTACCAGTTTAAAGGGATTTTTTAAGACCACTTAAGACAGAATTTAATGCACATTTGATGGCCACACTGGCAAAACTAAATCAGAAGAATTTAAGAATGAACTTTCTTTTATATCAGCATTGACTAACTACTTCATTGACCTGGGTGTGTATGTAGAGTGTAAGGGTTAGCCTCATTTAAAATGATTGTTACAGAAATTTGATTTTAAAAAAAGTTCAAAAAGATCCACACACATAACATGTGTATAAAAAGATGAGAGCTTGTTTTGAAAAATATTCTCCCACCAGATGATCAGACAAAAATACATTTTAATTGTACCAGGAGATCAATGACTGTACACAGAAGCACAATTAGATTTTTTCTCTCACTGAAAACACAGTGCACATCGTCAGAACTAAAAAGGCTGAATCTGCAGTCATCCTATTGATTTATAAGTCACATTACAGCTTAAAATCCACTATTCTTAAATTGGGTTTGTTATCTTTGGAGAATATGTGCAGCGACTTAATAAAAAATATGTTTTCTGTCAACAATTTCAGTCATTTAAGTAAATAAATTTAAAACATTCATTAGTCTGCTATGAAGTGAAAAATGTTGCACTTCAGCCCCAAAAATAATCAGTTGGAAAGAAAAGAAAAATACCTAAATAAGTTTAGTTTGAGCTGAATGCTCATGTGATATTTATTTCACCTGGTAAATCAGCTGTTTCTATGTTATATTTCTTCCTGTCCCACTTTCTCATCTGCTGAACATTAAAGGACATGAGAACCCATGAAATAGTAAATATATAGCATGTACAGAAAACACTTGTGTATAAAACACACATTATAAATAACATGTTTTTCAGTCTCCATTTGGATATAATATACTACAACATAAATAATATGGTTTTATATAATCCATCCATCCATTTTCTACCGCTTTTTCCCTGAACGGGGTCACGGGGTGCTGGAGCCAATCCCAGCTGTCAATGGGCAAGAGGCAGGGTACAACCTGGACAGGTCATGGTATCATATAATGACCAATATAAATAAATATACAATGAAAAGTACAATGAAGTAGAGTAGAACTTGGTAGAGATGAAGCATTTTGGCTGTGAAGTAGTAACCTTGGCCCACTACTCCGTTCAACTTAAATACGCTGCATTATGAGATCAATAAAAACTTCACTTGAAAAAACATCATTGGACACAAATTTTAGACGCATCGCAAAGATGAGTCAGCAGCATTTTTATATGGTTTAAAAAAACCTCTAAATTACTGTTTAAAATGCCTACAAAGTAACATGCATTGTTTGCTGCATACCTTAAAGCTCGTTTCAGCAGATGGATCGGACCACTAAGGCCTCACCCTTCAGCCACAGCAAAGTCCATAATGGACCAGACCCATACGGTTCCTTCTGAATGTGGTGCCTGGAAGTAGTCACGGTCTTGCAGCATTGTCTGAGATATACAGCACCAGTCAAACACTTTGACACACTTTCCCATTAGATTTAAAAGGGAAAACATGTAACTTGTATTGTATGTTAAATAATATGAAAACAGCAAAAAAAAATCTTCAATAAGATCTTAGTATATGACAAACCGAGGATATGAGTACTTAAAGTACAATAAATCAGTACTGCAAATTGAAGTTTAAAGTAGCTCTATGATGCATTAAGAGACTGAATAATAGAAAAGGAAGCAGAAAGAAAAGATTTACCAGAAGATGCTCCACTCAGTAGTAATTTCCTGTCTCTCTGTCACGTGCTTTTTGGTACTGAAGAGCCAAGAAGCGGTTATTCCAAACTCTCAATTCTGTACACACATATTTTGAGTTCAACTGAAATTATACATTGCCATTGTTTGGCTCTACATTTATTTTAATTTGAGAATGCAGGACATAGCTGAGCATTGCAGCGTGTTTTTCTTGGAGGTTGGCTTTTGAGTACAGCAGCTTGGCCTATGGGGTTGCCCGTCATTGTTACTGAATCACCAGATAAAGAATTGAATCCACTCCCTCTGTCCGGACTGCTGCTAAGGAATACATTATTAATGAGTCTCCTCTGAATGATGCTTGGGATTAATTACAGTAAATCTGAAAGCAGGCTCCTTGCCCATTTCTTCCTTGTTCCTTTTGAACCAAACACAAAAAAGCAGATTTATTTTCCCTTTCAAAGAGCATAACCAAACGCTGACATTGGTTTGCAGGAGTCTTGACGGTGAAAACGTTCAGAGACATAACTGCAGTTAAATAATTCATGCTCTACATGCTCTAAAGCATGTCTTGTATCTCTTTGTCTTCATCTGACAGATCAACAGCTGCCACATCTTGTTCTCACCTGCTTCATCCCAAAGTAAACACATAAAAACGCTAACACATCAAGCAACAATTCAATGTGGGAATTCCTGCTGGCTAAAACTAGTTTTACTAATCATGAAAACGTCCCAAAAGCTGTAATGAACAACATACAGTCCTATCCGAGACTATCCAAAGCAACAGTATGACGACACAAGAGCTGTCTGGGAAATGTTAGCTACTTCAGCCAAAACTAGATAAAAACATCTGGATCCAGATCTGGTACTCATCACTGACCTGGCTCGTGTACCACCTCTGGTAAAAGGTTTTATACACATATGTTCATGTTTTTTTTTTACATTCTCAGAAACTCCTTAAGATTTAACTTATGTGAAGAGAGTACACTGACTTTCTACATCTGTGGAGTGATTGAGTATTCTCTTTTTGATATAGCATGCTTTCTTTTAATTTATTTCATTTATTGTTTCTCATCTATTTGGTTCACATCTGAAATATTGACAAAAAAAGCTGAAATCAAGATAGAAATTACTTACCATTTTCATTTTTAGATGTGACTTAACATTTAGGTAAAGTGAAATATTAGGATTTGAGGATTTTTTTAAAATATGTTTTGAATAAGCAATAGATGTTATTTATTTATGTTCCAGTGAAAATATTTTGTGCTGGCTTCCAAACAAAACATTAAGAGGAAATCTCTCCACTCTATAAATGATTAAATTCACTGCTCCGAGTGCAGATGCTGTAATTAAACCATACTAAACAGAAAAATAAAACCCAGCGTGGTGGTTAGCGCCACTGCTGCTTAGTGAACCAGTAACTGGCATAATCTGCAACATGAGGAGCTTTGCACACTCTGGAAAGTAAGCAGCAGTGTTCAACTAACCTGACCACAGTGAGTGTGGCATTAATTCCAGAAACTCCTTAATTATTTGTATTAATGTTGCAAGAACCACGAGAAAACGCTGCAAAGCATGATGATGTAGCTCTGGAAAATTTTTCCACTGAGTTAATCTGAAACCTAGACCCATTTAAGCAGGTAATGACTGATTAAGAGAAATCTGTTTAGACATGTTCTTCTGGTTTCTGAAACAGATCACAACCATATTTCTCAAAATCACCCTCTTGAAAGGGAGGGCCCTACTTGTGTAGTAATATTAGTATAAAGCATTATCACACTTTTAATGTAGATGCATTTTTGATTTTATAAATTTGTGCAAATTTGTAGTTAGACTGCAATCAACTACAATAAACTATAAAGTGATGAGATTAATCAGAATTAAAGTTTTTAAAACACCTTGACAAGGAACAAGACTAATAACAAAAATGCTGACCTTCCAATGAGACTGCTGAATCAATAAAACATTTCATTCAGTCATTTACAGCTGACATGATGGAGTACAACTCTTCTCACTAATCTTACAAAAAAATGGGGGTTTGAACAATAGCTGATGACAGTGTGTTCACCATGTGAACGTGGCAGATCTTCTGTCCTCCCCATTCATCATCTCTGCACACACACAAACACCAAAATGCTCATTCTGCCTCACCGTGGGTTGTTGTTAGTTTCAATTAGTGCAGCTAACATCTGACACTGGGACACAGGAGTCTCTATTGATTGGCTGATGCTATAGAAATGCTTGTGTCAAGGGCAACTGGGGTCAAACTGTAGACTCCAGTATAAAAAAGGATGTGAAGAATGACAGGAGGGAGGGGCAGAGGGAGGAGACAGGGACAGGCGACACGGCCTATCTAGACATTGCTCTGTAAGAATAGGGGGAGAGGAAGATCCATTTAGATGGGTAACAAAGGCAGGAGAGCATATTGGGGCCCTAGTGCCACTGGAGGAGTCTATGGGATGATCTGTTTTTTTAAAAACTAGAAAAAGTAAGTTAAAACATATTAAAATTGTACTGAATCCTGAAAGAAGCTACAAGACTAGTAAATAGTTCAATCCTGTTTTGGACTGGAAATGAGTGTAGCCTGTGTAAAATGTGTGTGTATTATCCCTACAGGGGGTGATTCAGCAGCTGGACAAACACACTTGATCCAACTACTGTTCAGCTAATGGAAACCACTGCCGGCTCAGAACACACACGCTCTCTGAATAACAACTTCTGGCCCGTTTCTCATATTGCCAGCACTCACTTTCATGTGAAAGCATGATCTTGCAATAATAAGCAGCATGCATAGCTTGTGGGCTGAGCCTGGTGGGAGGTATCATTGGTGCAAACTCGGAACAACAAAGGGGAAAGGACCCCACCTGAAGAAAGGCACTGAGTAACCAGCTACCATCTGTCCACAACCCAGTGTATTATGCAGTCAGGGTCAGTAAAAGAAATGGTCTCTATGGCGATGAACTTGGGAGAAAAAGCTAGCGTGGCTTCAGGTACCATGACTGCCTCATAACACAGTTAAGTAATGAAAAGGTGGATCTCTAACATGACCAACTGAAAATAAAACCTGGAGCTATTTTTATGCAGCTCAAAGTTTCTTCACTATTAAAGACATGCTTTTTTTTTTACCATACAATAACTAAACCCCTTATTCTCCAACTTTATATTCATTTATACTGAAAAACCTCTGGAATTTATTTTACAACATCCATCTTGATGAATATGGTCTGAATATTTTCACTTATTTTCCGTCTTCACTGACTTGTTGATCAACTATCATTTTTTAATTAAAGCTTTAGTATGAAAAGGTCATTCTTCTTAATCTAAATGATTTCTTAATCTTACAGTGAAAATCTGAAACTTTTCTGTATCTTTAATGAACTGCATGCAAAAAGTTTAGCTTTTATTCTTCATAAATCATTCAGAAAAAAGTCAAATCCCATTTTCTATTTTGCTCTCTTTTAAAAGTGAGCTCTTGTTAGAAATATAAGACAGTCTTGTCTTTGTTTGTCTTGATGTCATTGAGTCTTTGTGCGAGGCAGTAAATGTCTTTCAGTAAAAAAGAGGGAGCTGTGCTGACCTCCATAGCCCCAAATGCAGCATAAAAAAGAAAAATTAGCATCTGCATCTGATTGTTATATTGCCATTAATATCCATTAGAACCACAAGAAAACAATCTGAGACAACGTGCATGCATGGTCATGATGGATGGCCACACACAGCAATGGAAAGATAAATCTGATACGATCCAACTTTCAGAAGAATTCTACTGACCGAATGCTTTATGATGTCTGTGAAGCGCAGAGATGACATTGTCGTGAAGTGGCACTATACAAATAAAGTTAAAGTGAATTTATTAGAACCACTTTGAAGTCCTCTACATTTAAAAGAGGGTAGGCACTAGCAAGTGATTTATCATCACAAGACAACTTCAACCAATCAAATCAATGCAGCAGTGCAAATAGCAACTACTGTCTCCTTAAAAGATAGCTTCTATAAGACACACACACATCAATTGGTCCTAACAGTTCCGTTTTGGTTGCCTGATTCTCGTATCAATCAGAAATAAAGTACACAAGTAAGAAGCCAAGAAGAGTCTTCCTTTACTTGGCCTGTTCAACTAGCCCTAAACAGCCGTGAAACAAGTTCCTGAGTAAATTATTTAAAAATGAGGACATAACTCATGATTTATTCCATCTTTACAAATATGTTGTAGTTCTTCTTATTATTGTAGATTTTTCTAAAAAAAAAAAAAAAAGTCATGATGAATACTAATATAAAAGTGACCCATGTCTGAATGGCAGATTGCTGTAGTTTCAATACTGAAGCCATTAATGTCACATACTCTAAAAACAACAGACGGTTCATTTTCATCAGAGCTAACAGTCTAGAAAATATGCAGACTGCAACCACATCCAAACATATAGCTGGCTGTTGGAAGCAAAGATGTATAACAGGAACTGGAGACCTGAATCAAGCACTGCATCATGTCAGCAGCATGAAAACTGCTGACATCACAAATGAGCCAAAAAGGCTATAGGTGCTCCAGCCAACGTGATCTGGTTTAGATCATTGTAACCATTTAATGAAATAAGAACAAAACTGCAAGATACTGGGAGCATGAAGCTTATATTAACCGAAATATGAATCAGAAAGAGTTGTTTCTGCCTTTGTTTCCCGGTGAAGGTAACTAAAACTTCTCTCCTTTTGAAAATAAAAAGCAAACCACAAAAAACCAAAACAAGTTAAGCAAACGCTTGCTGGGATTTAGGGAAAAAAAAGCAGATTTCACTGAAACAGTATGACTCTAAAACTATTATTTGTATCATGGTATGATCATTGACATGAAACTGAAAGGAAACAATATGGTTTAAAAAAACTAAAACCAGTTTCATGTCCTGTAAACCAGTCCTGTTGTCTGTATTATTCAGCTTTTATTTCTGGGCTGAAACCAGCAACCCCAACACAGAAGCATGCAGGGGTATACGATCTTTTTGGTCTGGTCTTTCTTTACAGTGCCCTGCAGTTTATTGCAAACATTTTCACAAAAAACTGCAGGTGAGCACAGCAACACGTTCGGGTGTCGGGAGTCATTTCCTCCTGTGTGGTCAGCTGTGGTGCAACAGCTGTGAAAGTGCCCCAATGAACCACCAGGAACCCTGTAAAGAAACACCCCTACTGCTGCATCCACAATAAGGCCTGCAGCATCAACATCTTGATTTGTTTAAGCCGGAAATAAGATTTCTGCTTCGTTGTTGTTTTATTATGGAAAACCATGCTGATGCATTTTGGAAAAGCAAATGAATAAGTTGGTAATCAGTAATAATTAATTCAGTATTACTCAACCTCATGCTGGTGTGACACTTTGCAGACAGATTAATCAAAATTCATGTCTGCCTCACCGCCTTACTGTAAAAACACACATCATTAAAACATTTTATTACCACTGTGTTGCTTCAAATAGCTACTCGGTTTGTGTACATATATATTTTCCTTCACTGCTTTAGTTAGCATCAAAGCATCACTACGCTCTTTGTTTAGGTTTCACAGCCTGCTGCAGTTTGCTTCGCTCGTGGGTTGGTTGGTCATCCGCCAGCAGTGACTGATAGTCATCACAAAGGTGATGTTTCAGCACAGAAATCATGACATGCAATCTCCACATTCTTCATGCCCAGACACAGAGCTCACAGGAACCAGCTGCTACATCTCAGGTTGATACATTATAACACATACAATGGCTAGATTTATAAATAGTGAATCACAAAATTACTAAAGGTATCATTAGCTATCTAACTCTATCACATGTTTGGGGTAATATGAACTTATTTACTTTATATCTAAATCTAGAGTCTATTCATTAACTTAGTTTGTAATCAGAATTGCCCCCCTATAAGAACCAACCCTGCTTTAGAACCAGATGTTCACCTAGTTGATCAATAAACTAATCAATGTAGAAATAAATGCATGTAGATATATGTTAAAGAAAATGGTAATTAAAATGAGGGTTTTTTAATTATAATATGAATGTTTTAAATAAAGTAACTAATTATAAAATACATAAAACATTACAACATTAATTACATAAATTCATTTAGGTAAATCTTACAGAATGTGTTAATTTATTATTTCATTTTTGGTAATACAAAAATTCCTCTTAGCTAACAAGTAAAAAAAAAGAATCACACTAAAGATAAAACTGTAAACTGGAATGGTAATCAGCAAGAGAGAGATTTTTTTTTATTTATTTGACAGAAAAGATCTTTTAAAACTGAACTATCATCATTAATAACAAAAGGGTGAAAATGACAACTTCACCGTTTTGTTAGTTGCATCCTTAAAACAAAGCGTAAACATTTTGAGTCGTTTTAAAAAAAGCACCACTGGAAGCCGTCCAAATGAATTTTGTACAGTAACTACAGCACTGACCCAGACATGAACATACGCAGCTCCAGCATGAAAACAATATTCACAGGGGTCCTAGGATTTCCTAAGTAAACAATCAGGGCCTCATGTTAATAAGCAGTCATGTTTTTACAGTGGCAAACTGCCCAATGGATCACAAAATGAGGCCGAGTTTTAGACCGTCATGGACCAAACCATCTCAAAGGTTTCCTCCTGCATCTGCTGTTTCAGTGCTCTGCCCGCAGGCCAAGGTCCTTTTAAAATTATACAGTTCTGCTCCTCTCTTCATCTAATAAAACACCGAGCAGCCACTAAATCCCAAAGAACAGATTGAAAGAAAGGGCTCCATCTTTCAGTTCCCATGAGCCAGAAACCGGGTAATTTAAAGCCACTTTTCAGGTTTAACACCCACCTTCTGCAGGAATCTCACATGAAAGGAGATCCACATTTCCTGTTCAGCTACTGCTTTAGCCTAAAGGGAATGTGAGTATTTATAAGAAACAGCCCATTTAAATGCAGATAAATTAAAATAATGTATTATAGTTTTTGTATTTGTACTTGCCAGCTCTCAGTCAACAAAATTATTGCTGGCAAAGAAACCAATTAAATACTATATTACAAAATTTGGGGAAAAAAACACATATGTATGTTGATCCACAGATTTTTTTTATTATTATTAAAAGAGCCAGAAATTATTTGAGTTTCTGTGGTTGTTATGGGGGCTTCCCAATCCGATTTCAGTAACAAACCAAGGTTCTACCCAAAGAATTAACACCAGTTGCCACTGCCATCATCCTGCACATACAGCTGCAGAGTTGTAGCAGGATTTTTTACATGTTTGCTTTCTAGAAATGTCAGAGATTTTAGTCTTTTGAGAGGTAGTTAAAGAGCTTCTCTGACTGAACCACTCTAATAGAGACATGAAGTAAAAACAGACCCCATAAGATTCCACAGGAAGTTATAATGTGGAAAGGGTTACAAAGAGAGTGAATTAATTGCCATTGATGAGCAGCCCATTGCTGTGACCACCTGTTAAAGCTTCTAAAGCTACATTATGCCTTTTAACTGCAGCATATCCATCATAATATCACCACAAAGCAGTATCAATCACAATCAGCTCATTACCAGCTACGAGATGATTTTAGTCTAATGTTACAGACATTTGGAGACTGCGTTTGCTCAGTATGATATCTTAAGCTCACTGCATGTTGGATAAATTTCTACAAATCATGCAGTGCTTCACATCCAGCAGTTTGTGGATCTCATGCAGCAGAACATCTACAGCATACACGCAGGGAGATGCTAAACAGGTAAACCGACAATCAGCATGTTCATAAGAATCCTACAATAAATACAAAAAAAAAAAAACGATAGCATGGTGAAGTTTTTATGCCGTTCATAATACAACATGAAGAATCAGCCAATCAATCAGCAGTTTGCTGAATAACACTGCTTTTAAGAGGCCGAGTATCGTTGTCGGTAGTATCTGGGAAGCAGTAGCTGCTGGATGTTAATACTCTGCTTGCATGGAGATGAAGGAGGTGAGGTTTGCGGTGTCACTTTCTCACAAAAACCTGCAAAAGTTGTTTTTCAGTTTTAAGGTAAAATGTATCAGATTAGCACTGGATATTAGTTTTTCATGAACAGACGATAGACCTCATGCTCATGTGGTTTAAGCTGTTTCTTCCAAAGCTTGAAATTCATCAAGTCTAGATAACTGGATCCCCATGAGCTGTGTTGACAGAGTAAAACGTGCTGACATGGGTGGTGATTGCTCTTGATTTATCTGACAGCTGATGAACTTCATGGCAGAGTTTAACGTACAGTCTGCCAGGAAGCATTATGATGTAATCTCCAATCTCATTGAACTTCTCATTAATCAGCAGGAAGCTAAAGACGATTTTGCTTTCAAAGACATTGCAACGCAAATTTTTAAGTTGAGTCAAAAACTAAGTATTTGAAATGAAAATCGACTATCTTATTTAGATATCCTTGAATATTAATACAATTTTCATCAATATGCGATACTACAGCACAAGCTTCTGCAGAACCACCATACTAAAAGCAGAGTATATTCCTGGTCCAGAAAGTAGGAATCCTGTCCGACAGCTGTTCTGACCAGTTACCAAACCAGCTGAATATAATGAGCACAGGTCTTCTGGAAGCTAAACGAAGCTGTTGGTGAAAACATCTGTTCTAAATGTAAATGTAGATCCAAAACCAAGGCAGGACTTTTACTTTATGGCATCTGGATTATATATGCCTGCACATTAAGTCCAGTTTTGCTCTGTGGCCGCTCTGTCCAGTTCAAGTCAAAGATTCTGGAGCAGCTGAGCACCTGCTCCAAGGTAGTAAGTAGGTTTTAAATGGGGATTTCTCTTTGTTTGGTATGAATGTAGGGAAAGATAGTTGATTCAGTACTGCAAAAAATGTTCCGCATAAGCAGACAAAGTATTATCTTATCTTACACAAATGTTCAAAAAATATTTATTATAGCAAAGTGATGAAAGGAGGTACATGGTAGGAATCGGTATGAATAATTCACATGTAAAGATGAATGCAATAATAAAATAAATAATGTCTGAAAAATTAAGCTCATGCAAAACAGCATTTAAAACGGCATTCCCTTAGCAACGCTTATTATTACATGCATTTACAACTTGCCATAGCATTAGCCCCTGACAGCAGAGTGTTGCTCTGTTCGTTCTCTTCAGACTAGGTCAGAATCAGAAATACTAAATTAAAATATATTTAATGCCACTTAATCATAAACCTGTAAGATGGCGGCTCACGAGGACAGACTTTGGACATCTATGAGTTGGTGGAAAGAAGTCTTATGCCAGTTTTCAGTGTTTTATCCACTTTGCAACCAGATGGAAAGAAGCTATTGGCTCAAAATCTCACTTTCCTACAGTATAAACTAAATAAATAGGCACCTGTAAAGGAGAGGATAATTTACTGGAAACTGAGTCATGATGTTCACATGGTATATTGGAAACAATGTCAGAAATCGTAGCATTTGGCTTCTAAAATAAGGATTTAATGGCCGACATGCTTTTGAAAACAGCCCCTTGTTGTCACTTCTTTGTCACAGAGTTGCCTAAATTTCAGCTCATAACTCTGACATCCTCAGTAACATCAATTATTGCTTAACAGATAAATGAAGCAACATAGATTGTGGACAATCAGTACTGAGATAAAAATTCCTCAAAAACAGATGTAGCATCCACAAATGGACATTTCATTTAATGCTTTTGATCCACTCTTTATTCTAAACCTTTTTCTCGGTTGACTTAGAGTTTAAACCAATAAAGTATCAGGATATATCAATATAGTTGACACCCAAAAATCCCACTCACTGCTGCTAAACCTGAGAACCGGATGACCACCCATTAACAGAGAGCCCCTGCAGACAATACTGAGGGCAAAGCTGACTTAGCAACACTATCTGTACCTCACTTTCTGTTTGCATCAAGCAATCCCAAATCTCTAATCCATGAGTTTAATCAGGAGCAGGGTAACCAGTGCTGGGTTAGAGTTAGCTTGATTACCATACAAATTATACTGATCAATCATGGCTTACAGTTGGGTTTTCATTCATAAGTAAATAAATTAATTGCACTTGGGCTGGAAGGATGTGACAAATTAAATGTGGGTTGGTTACTCCCACATTGTGTTATGATTACAATTCAGCTGCCAGTTTGACCAAAGACACACCCCATGTCAGAAACAATCAAATGTAGAAAGAGCTCTTTAAGAAAGGGAGCGCTCCACATGTGCACCAGTAAGATTGCTAGCATAACTCTGAGGTATCCAAAGGCAACTGTCCCGGGGGCTGGCATTAGGTGTCAGGGGCAACAGCTTAGGGGAGGATGGTTTATGTTTCTGGTTCACCAACAACTGGCCGCACATATGTAACAGTCCAGCAGTCTATGCACAGAGAGGGAACTCCCTTTTATAAAGGACTTAGCTGGCAGAATAAGCCAGCTAAGTCTCGGGCTCGGGGATCACTCAGACCCTCGGTTACTATCAGAAAATGCTAGCTCATCAGTGACATGCAAAGGACAAGTTGATAAGAGCAAGTGAAAGGAACTGTGCAAGCAATTTGAGAGAGGATGAGGACTTTCACGATTGTGAACTCATGTGTACTAAAATATGCTGTCTGAATCAGATGTGGCGTCATGGTTACGGTTTTCACAGAAATATTTCACAAACAAAACATACATTTATGTAATTACGCTAAACTGCTTATTTTAAGATATAAAAACCATTAAGATTTCCATCAAGTAGTTTTAGTTACTGCAGTGAATTCTCCAGTTTACATTGAAGGGATATCTATATAATTTACAACAACAGTAAAGGAGGAGAGTTGGTTGCCTGAGGCGACACCAGAGAGGGCAGCTGTGGGGGTTTAAGGATTTTGTGCAGAGGATGGGCTGCAGGCTGGACTCGGGCTCTCGGGGGAGCTGGTTAAAAGGGACAGGGTTTGTGGCTGAAGCCAGGAGCGGGTGGCATGACATAAACAACTGTCCCAAGGCTGGGGGCTGCCACAGAACAATAAAAACCACACCCTGTGGGTTTAATAAAGCAAGCCTTCCTCTGACTTGGTGTAAGGAGATTACATTTTCAAAAGGGATTACATCAGCGAGCATTAAGATTGACCATATTGTTGTATTGGCAGCTGACAAACATAATTCTGGTTTTGATGAGAAAATTAAAAGGTTTATATTTTGTCCAACTGTCTGGACACTGTGGAAATACTGTCAACACCAGTCTAAAAACATCAACCTCACGTTTCTGATTACTGTTCACCGTCATGAGGTTAGAGGTCACGAGGAAAAACTGCAGAACATGACAATAAAACTAGAATTATTCTTAAAAAGTGAAAAAAATCATGGAATTTATGAACATATAGGTGTGATCTGTATTTCATCTATTGTATGAGTGTTTCACACTTCCTGTGCCAAATGAACAGAAAAGTTAATGACAACTGAACGAATGTGACTGCTACAGCCTCCTGTCTGCGTGACATTACCTTCACTCACAGAGCATTAGTCTCAGATGCTCAACAGAGGTTAGCAGAGTGATAGAAACACCTCATTTGTCCAAAAAGTTAAGAAACACAAAGCTAAACTAAAGCTCCCCCATGTAGCCGGTTCATGTTTGAATCGCAGACTGGGGTCATTTTGCTGCTGGTCACCTGTTAGTAAATGTCCAAAAAATGCCTCTAGGGCCTAAAAATAGAGACGTATATTATTGTTCATAACCTAAACAATGTATTTAAAAAAAACTACCACAATTTTGCATTTCCCTCTGGGATAAATAAGGTATTCCTATTTCATTTCATAACCATCTATTTATATGGGTAATAATCAAAACTCAGCCGTTACAGTGTAGTTACATGTAGCGTTGACAGTAAAACAAATTTAGGTTAAACTAACTTTTTTGGTAGTGAATCAATGCGCACTAATGCAACCAATGCAAAAAGTTAGTCTGGAGCTCTGACTACAGAGAACAGCTTTACAACAGGAACAGCTCATGAAACAAACACACCAATATTATTAGAGTTTAACTGTTCTGCTTTAATGTTTTTATTATGCACCTTGCACCATCTCACACAGTCTCTTCAAAACATCCCATTCATTACACATACACCACATTAAATAAACTGGAGGTGCACGATCATCCAAAATAGTTCAGCTCTCCATCGTTTGTGGGATAACGGCAAACATTAAGTAAACAGATCTCTGCATCAGGTTTTTTTTCCCCAATAACTGAGCCAAGATGACCCTGCAAAACAGAGATCCATATCATAAATTGAATCATTTACATGACCTTGTACTTTAAATAATGTTGCAGTCTTGCAACCTTTAAATGATGTTAGACTGCCAGCATATTATCAGCTTGGCAGGAAGCCATCTTACAAAGGATGATCCCTGATGCGTGCAGCGGTTGTTTACAGAGCACTACATCAATCTGCTGAGTTAAACATCTTTACTTCAGGCAGGACTTACTCTCTTTCTATCCTTCCGGAGGAATCAAAGATATGCATCGCCATCCTTTATGTGACCATCTGACATCTGTGTGTGTTCTTGATGCATGTCCTGTAGCTCTATTGTAAAGGCTGTACGGTCAATAGCATGAGAGGACAGAGGGACATTTCCATTTAAGTACAGCGAATAGAGGCTCGCTGCTAATGAAAAGGAGTATTTATTAGGCTGCCAATCTGACTGTCCGCCAACTCCCTCGGGGACTTACTGAAGCCTGGGGGATTCCATCCAACCAGCAGATAGCAAGCCCATCTGAACCACGGTTCATCAAACGTGTGATGTTTTGACTTCCCTTTCAGAACAACCGCTTGGAGTTACAGTGGAGAGAAAAAGTTGGGTTTTTGCTCAATGCCGCTCAGTGTCCCTCTTCCCATGGATGTCTGGGGCAACAGCGATACCCAGGCAAGTGTTTTCTGCAGAATCTCCACTCCCACACCCCACCGCAATACACACACATGCACACAGAAGAATGTAACACAAGGGACCACCAGCTGTTGCAGAGACTGATACGGGAACACCCAAAATATTTTTATCATCAAAATCTGGTGTGCACATTCTCTCCCCTTCTCATACAGACACACCTTCACGTTTAGCCACATTACACTACTACTCGTTCATTTGGTGAGAAGTGTTAGGCAAACAGCAAGTCACAAACACTGGCATTTATTAACAAGAGCTCATCAAGGCAGCCATTCCTGTCCTGATTTAATGATTACACACCAGCTAGCTGATGCCTTACGTGCTAAAAAATACTTCTATAAATACATCTCACATCCCGCGACAGAATGTGACACCTGACAGACAGATGAGCAATCTTCCTAAAGCAGCATCCCGGCTCACCAACATTCAAACTCCCTCTCTTTTTACTGCTCCCACTCATTCCCAGTTCTCACGCTGTTAAAAGATAAACTACCTAACCTACAGTGTGGCTGAAACTCGACAACTATAAATCATAAAACCCTGTCTGTTCAGCAAACATGCCCAGCAGTCATAGTTTCAGGATTTATGGAAAGCCCTGGAAAGTAGACGTTTCAGCTGCAAAGCAATGCCTTTCAGTGACCAGCTGCATCTCAAGTGGCCTTTGGCCCATTCTTCTTCAAGTGTCTGAAAGGTCTGGGGACTGGTTATTAACTCAACCACTTCCTGTATGTGAACTCTTATGAGAATAATCACACCACAGCTTGATTGAAAAGGTTATGAATGTGAATACAGTAACAGATTTTGAGATGATATTTTGTAATATGGAGCTCCAAAACAAACCTGATTGGTCAGATATAAGAATATAAAAAAACTAAATAAATTATTTAACTAATAAGAAAAAAATAATAGTTTAAATAGTAAAAATGCTTGAGTTTCTCACTTTAGTGTAGAAACAATAACTTTTATTCAAAGCAATGCTTGGTTGACAATGGTGACAGCAAGGTTTATCAACCAGCAATTAGACCACTGACATGCAAGTGGTTGACGGGTTGGGAGAGTTTTGCCCAGCAGCACCCAAGTCTGCTCCTCAAGATCTACTATTGTGCAACTTTTAGATGCATCTCTTCTCCAACACATCTAAAACAATTATTAGCTTGTTACCAGCTGGATGGCACAGGGGTTATAGCATTTAGACATTTCATTTGGGTGTGTTGGGACACATCTAAAAGCTGCTGAAAAGTAGATCCTGAGCCCCTGCTTTAGTTATTACATCTGTCCCCATTAAACTCAAAAAGGAATTTCAGAAGATCCCTGAATGATGACCAACATGGATTAGCAGGAAAACAGGAAAACAAAATATAACTGCAACAGCGAATTAGCTGCTTTTGTGTTCGGATTATGAGCAAGCTAGAAATGCAGCCAGATGCCTTATGTTTCACAAAGGCATCACGTTCAAGTCTTACATTAGTTAAACCTGCTTATCTCATGGCAGGGTTGTGGAGGAGCTGGTGTCTATCCCAACTATCAGGCAAGAGTAAGGAGGAAGATAGCATGTGCATAATAGCACCATACCAAGTGAACCAATCACAGTTATTGTGGCTGCATGGCAACAAACTACAACTGCATTTCAGGCTAATAGCTTTGCAGTAGGCTGTGGTTTATGTTGGGTATATATACTAACTTTTTCATTTAGACATAAAATTTTACATGCAAAAATTGACTAAATATGGTTTATAAGAGAGACAGTTTTATGCCAAACCAGTGTTTATTTCTAATCACTAAGCTCTTTAGGTGTTCACCTGTTTGTGAGCAGAAGACAAGCTGATCACTGTACTTTTATTGTTGGTGTGCTGGAGTGATTTTCTCAACATGCATTTTCAAAAACAGACATAGCTAAGCCTGTCGCAATAAGCAATAAGTTCATTAAATGCACGATAAGAGAGAGTGAGCGAAATGAGTTTGCAGATCATTTCCGTTTGTTTCTCTCTTTAACAAAGACTGGATAACACTTCATACGGTGCATCATCGTAAAAGAGACCAGTTTAGAGGCGGCGGTGCATTTGCCCAATATGTTTCACAAGTTTTTAATCCAAGTCCATGAATACAAGCCCAGAGCTCGCCAAGCACACTTGTGATTAGGAAGGAAAAAAAAAGATGTAATTTTGTTCTTAGTAGCATGAATACATTGAAGTACAGACGCCCTGGATGAGCATAAACTAGTCCACACATCACGCTAAATATTCTTCAGAAATTAATGTTTGTTGACCTTTAAAAGAATTTACTTAGCGTCATTATGGCATTTATATTATAATTAGTTGAAAATTATCACAAAATGACAACATCAATCACTTATTGCAATATTATCATTTATCGCAATAATTTATGAGACAATTAATCGCACGGCTAAATGTGTTATTGTGGCAGGCCTCGACATAGCATCACAATGCGAGAGAGTAACCATGGTAACATGGTTGCCAAACCACCAAGTTTTTCTCCCATATTTCCATACAACCACTGTGGCCATTTTGCATATGAAAAAACACAAAATCTCAAAGCAATGCGACTAAACAGTGTCCTTAGAATAAGCTGAAAACATGAAGTAGCTCCGAATGGTTAGACAAAAAGTGTTAAACTTTTTTTTTTTTTTTTTTTACATATAACGGTGTCACTAACAGCCTCATATACGTAAGATTATTATAGCTATGCCGATTTTCAACTGGCTTTTTGTGTTGTAGGCAGTACATATAAGTATCTTTTACAAACTGAAACTATATTTGAATCCAGATTTAGGAAATCTGGATAAGTGTAAGCATTAGGGTAATTATACGGGTTATCCACTTTAGGAAGATATCGCTGCTGCTGTTAAACACTGTAATGATATCTTTTGTAACACTACAATCATTTTTAAATAGTTCCATATATGCATCCCATGCTGCACGGTAGCACTGTAACCTCAGCAAGAACGTGGCTGGTTTCAGCCTCGGCTGGGTAGAGGTCTGAACAGTAACCTTTCTGTGTGGAGTTCGCATGTTCTCCCTGTCTTAGAGTGGGTTCTCTCCGTGTTAGCGTGGGTTCTCTCCGTGTTAGCGTGGGTTCTCTCCGTGTTAGCGTGGGTTCTCT
>JBAMHV010000014.1:21879338-21890041 GCA_037177535.1 Pseudomugil gertrudae
ATATATATATATATATATATATATATATATATATATATATATATAATAAAAAAAATATAATCATCTCCATGTTTTTTTGTTTTTTTTCTGTAGGTGATCTGCCTCCTCAACGTCTTTACACCTGACTTCACACTGGAAAAGTTTCAGACCTTGTAAGTTAAAAACATGCTGTTGCTCGTTGTTGCAGCTTGTTGAAACTGTGTGTGTGTGTGTTCAGATGTTCCTGTTTTTAAGTTTAAGCAAGGACTTGTTAGAACAAGTTTATTTTTGTTTTTTCTATCAATTTTTCAGACATATCTCTTGGGCTCCTGTCTTTTACAGTGCTTATATTTTTTACATTAAAGAGCATCTGTAAAGTACACTGCTAAATATAAAAAACATTGGGATGATGTGTGACCATGTGAATCAAAATAGAATGCAATTATTGGCCCTATTCAACAACATTAATCCAATATTGCAAAGAGCATTTCTCAGAAAAGTTGGTTGGGGCAACAAGGAGGGGAAAAGTAAGCAACACTAAAGAAGAAACAGCTGGAGGAAATGCTGCCGAAATGTGTATAAAAAGAGCACCTCAAAGAGGCAGAGTCTCCCGGAAGTAAAGATGGACAGAGGTCTGGGAATCTTGCTTTTAATCTTCAGGCTTTGCACCGGCGATGCATTGGAAATGAGCATCATTCCTTGATAGAGATCCCTGCATGGGTTCAGTAACACTTCCAGAAACCATTGTTCATCAATACAGTTCATCAAGTTGATAATTAATGCATGTTTAAGTGCTGTTATGCAAAAAACACACCATAAAATGAAAATGATCCAGAACCATGAGTGTCCTCTCTGGGCCAAAATTCATTCAAAATGGACAAAAGAGGGAAAGTGGTAAAATTTTGGATGGTGAAATGAATTTGGATTTGAAATTCTTTGGACACTCTTGTCTGGAATAAAGAGTAGAGGAACCTGGAGGTTATGCACATAACCAATGTTCCTTCAAACAAGGTACAACACATAAGGATGGGGATTGCTCCACTGCGAGACCAATTTGAAGATGTTTCTTTCAACATGCCTGCCGAGGCCCAATGAGGCTGAGCTGCAGTCGCAGAAGGCCCTGCCCTCCTGGAGTATAAATACACTGCAAAGCCTCATTACCTCCGTCTAAACTGCACTTCAGTGAACAGTCTGCAGTGAAGGGTTGACTTGTGTTGTACACAAAGGGGACAAAGTGGGGCCTCAGGAGACGACCTTCTGAGCCTGGCGCCGCTTCTGAGAAGACGAATGACCGTGTGCATCTTGTGGCCCACTGAAAGGTTTTGGCTGTGTAATGGCGCCTAGGCAGACTAAAGTGATCGTCTCTTCTTGCCTTTTTTCTAGTTGCAGCGATCTTGGATCTTTTCCAAAGCCTGTCCGAACAACCCTCGGGTATCTCTATTTGTGGAGAAAGGCTGAGCACTGGAACTTTAGCTCTGTAAGCATGAGCCAGAGGTGTCGCTGAGCGACAATTCTGCCCTAGCTTCACCCAAAACATGACTATCAAACTACCATGCTCGACAGATGAATTCGTCCAGCAGTCCAGTGGAGTTCTTAGCCAACCACGCCTCGTGCAGTTCCTGTAGTTTCTCTGCTTGTGGAGTGTGATGAGCGCGCAGACAGAGCAGACCCTGAGCCTGGTCTTTTTTTTCCAGCTGGGATAATGAAAACCTGCCCTCCTACTGGGTAGAGGGTTTGCCAGAGGATGCATAACCTTGTGCACCAGATGCATAGTCAGTGTTTTCATGGGAGGAATGGCTGCTTCCATCTTTTCAGTGTCTAAAGATTGGGTGAACGGCAGGGATAGCGGGCCGAGTCTGGTGTGCAGCTGACAGGGCGGCGGAACCAGCTATGGTACCTTAAGATGCTCAGCTGCTCCGTGACATAGCTTGATGAGGGCAAGTGTAGCATCATCTGATTCAACCGGCACTAATATGATACCAGTAGATTCTGACAGGTCCCCTCCGTCTTCCTGAGCACCTGCAGAGGAGTTATCTTCTGAGAAGCCTCCCAAGGCTGTCAGCAAAACCTCTTAATTTGCAAGCATCTGAGGCTGCATGTAAAAACTGGCGAGATCTTCCTCCATATCACAGATGGGGAGGAGCTTATCCATCTGGTCGTCCCAAGATGGCGCAGTATCACCACCCTCCATCTCTTCATGCTCCTTTTCTTCCGATGACCCGTGGTTTTCAGACAGTAGGGAAGCCGTAGCTGCTGCTGAATCACCTAACAATTTAGACAGGAATGTCACACTCCTTCCTTTTCAGAAAAAACTGTCAAAGTCTGCGACAATGCTCAATACCATGCAGCAAGGGCTGCTTTAGCATGCAACATACCAAGACACACTGGACAAGCATTGTGTGTATCTGTCTCTGAGAGAAATAACCAACGTGCACTGGGGCAAGGACAAGAAGCCCCAGTTCCACCACCTTAGCTAGACCTACCATTGGTTTCGAGTTTTCTCTCCACCAAGGATCTGCAACAAACAAAAGATTTCCAGTTAGCAGCTAAAAATGCAACTTGTTAGCTTAGTTAACCAAAATCCATTAGTGACACTAAACAAAGAGACTTTCCAGAACAAATTGGCCAGTTAGCAAGCTAAACAGGCTAATTGTCAACTAGGTTGATAGCAAGTTAAACCAGAAATGTATAAAAGCCTTGTGTTGATGCCCTAGATAGGGAGCTAACTTACCTCCAAGTGGACAGTTAAATTACCAACAAGTACAATACAAGTAGCGAGGTGAAGTACAAAAACAGTGAGGAAATGAGGCTGTGCAGTGTATTTATACTCCACGATGGCGGGGCCTCCTGGGACTGCAGCTCCGTCTCATTGGGTCTTGGCAGGTATGTTGAAAGAACATCTTCAGGTTGGCCTCGCAAGGGCTCAATCTTCATACTATGTGTTGCACCAAGTGAAAAAAGCGAAAGGGAAAATCTAATACAACAAACAAATGATTAGCAAGATGACATGACTTTTAATGTTCTAAATGTTTCTATTATCTGTAATGTAAATTTATGAGATTAGCAAATCGTTGCATTCTGATTTTATTTACATGTTTATACAACTTCACAGCTTTTTAGGAGTTTAGGGTTGAGAATCAACCTAACCTAACTAAAGGATTACAATCAATAATTTAAATATTTTATGTTGATTAAAAACACTATATTTTGGTTGATATTTGTCTTCCTCTAGTTACATGGTCATGCCCTTTGTAGCCCAGGATCTGGGCCACATTATGAAGAAGAACAGATTAACCGATCGCATCATCACATACCTCTTTTATCAGCTTCTCAGGGGCCTGAAGGTAAGTGTTCACAGCTTTAGTAGATTGAGACGGGCTTCGTAACATGGTGTACCACTGAAATAAACTTGAGTTAAAGCATATTGAAGACATTCACTGAAAGCACAAATGAAGTTTTGTCACAGAGGACATGAAGCTCTCCTAGTCTGACAAACTGAGCTGAAGTAGTGTCTGAAACTGAAACATCCTTTAAACAATCAGAATAAAAGGGAAAATGTGGATTGTCATACAACCACAGTAGCAGAAAAGTTCCTTTTTTCACCTTTATCTTATTCTGACCACATGGTTGAGCTTTTTTTCTCAACTCTAAAAGTCCAGGTTACCTCTGTGTAAAACTTGCAGCAACTCTTTCAGATTCTTAAGTTCAGCACCAGACAAGTTTGAACTTATCAGGATCAACAAGCCACAGCAGCGACACAAGGTGAAACATGAGAAGAGAAGAATGTTACCTAACAGCCGTTATGCACACTCAAAACAAAACAAAGGTCAACACAGGCAAGGTATTTTTTCTGCAATATATTTCACTAAAGTATTAAACCATGAGTTCATCATTAACTACCGGAATCTGTTGCACAATACTGAAGACAGCCTGACATGTCCACATGTGGACGAAAACCTCTGCAGAACAAAGTGATGCATGGCAGCATAACACAGCCCATCACTTCATTTTCTAAAACTGTACTCTTACACGCAGGAGGGATACAAATGCAGAATTTAATAATAATAAAAACCAGTAGTTGTATCTATAAGCACATGTATGTACACAGTGGTGTCTGGTAGCAAGCTAGCATATTAATAACCTGTACCCACAAAAACCTTGAGTAAGCTTGAGTTTGCAGCTTTTTGCCTTAGAGAGGTGCTTAGCCATTCAAAAACTGCATATGACAATAATTTAAAGTAAGTTTGCAGCATTCCAGTGATATGTATATGATATGATGCACTGTCAAAAGTTTGGACACATTTTCCTATTGGATTTATGGAAAAGTGTGTCCAAACTTTTGACTGGTAGTGTATATATTACTATACAGACTCCCTCATATTGATACCTCACTTAATTTTATGGTCTTTGCACTTTGATTATGTTGTAATAAAATAAAATAAAAAAACTAATATGTCAAATTGTTTCCATCAGTGATTTAAATGATCAGTATTGTCATAGTGATTGTATAAAAAACTGCTGCCATATTGTCATCAGACATGTAAACATGTTTGGCCTGTATTGTTATTGAGATGGTTGCAGGTAGCTGATGAACATACATCATTGTTTTTTATTTTGTTGGTTATGATATGATCATTACTACTATGAATTCTACTGAGACTGGATATGCTGGGGCAGAAGCTAAATGCTTAAATAAAAATTGAAGATCAGTGGATATGATCTCACCGTGCTTAAGAATAAAAACACATTCTTAAGTTTTATTTTATTAATTTTCACTCAGTAGTGAGCAGGAAGCCTGGGAGAATAAAAATGCATTCTTACAAAGATTGTTAAACTTCAGTTACTTTGTATATTAAAACACTGAAACACTTTTCTTTCCAGTTTCTGCATTTCTAGGGTTCAAAATCAGGATCCAACTCCTGCAGTTTTGTATTACCGGTACTTGTTTTTTGGGACTTGCTGCCATGTCCTCATTAATATCTGAAAAGAATTTGTACAGCTGTTGGCAAGTACAAAATTAGTTTTAAAGTGAATTATTTTAAACATGCAAACTTTCAGCTCAGTTTTAAGGCAAAAAGTACCGGTAAAAAAAATCAAAGAAAACTGTTGCAAGATACATCCAGTATAGTTGGAAAATACGGGTGCTATTTAAGAATTACAACTTTTCCCCCCATTTTTCCATCTTATAAGCGTTCAGTCTTTGTCAGCATCCAGTGTTAGTTTTTGTTCACCTGATGGCTCATCAGCTTTGCCATGCAGCATTATGCTGCTGTCAGATGTACCTCCTATGTTAATCAATTATGGGTTTTTTTTCTTCATAAATTGGCTAACTGAATTCAGGCCCCACTCTCCAGTTCCCTGCAGTATAATTTCTATAACAGTATTATTGAGGGTTTGTTTCTTAGCAAGTTCAAGAGGTCAGAGTAGAAATTCAGCAATGAATCAAATAACTGTAAAATAAATTTGTTGTAGATATTGACGAACCCAAAGTCACGTTTCTGCTCTGCTGTAAAACAAAATGCAGAAACAGGAGGTAGCAACCAGCAAAGTCCCATAAACCGCAAATGATTTGACATGACAGTGTTTCAGCCCACTCAGAGGATGCTCTCATTGCTGTGTTTAAACTCTGTTAAGTCTTTAATTTTTCTGATGACAAACTGCAAGTTACAACTTTTCATGATTATATTTAGCTTGTAATTAAAGACAGCGCTGGAAGGAAGCTTGTCAGAATAATATGCTCCCTGGCAAATCAGTGGCCACGAAAAGCCATTCACAGTCTGAATGTGTCACGTGAGTTTCACTGCCTTACCCTCATTTATGCTTTCAGGTCAGTGTGAGTCAATGTGTAACCAAAGGTGCTCAGTGGAGACAAAACAGAGAGCATGCTTCTTATAAGTGCTTCTTTCAACAATGCCTGCCCTGCTATACAAACATTATCATTTCTGTGAATCATGTATGCACAGTTTACACTTAGGGTATGTTCTTCCTTTCTACAGTATATCCACTCTGCAGGGATCATTCATCGGGTCTGTATCTCGCTTTATGGCTTACCATTTCCTGAGTGTCTCAATCATCCTAAGCATTTGTTTACTTTTCTGTTAGAATTAAAAAATAATAAAAACACTTACGTCTAGCAAAGCAATTCAATTTTCCAAAATGTCTTTTAGGATCTGAAGCCTGGGAATCTTGCTGTGAGCGAAAACTGTGAGCTAAAGGTAAGTTCCCAGCAGAGAAAAGATGGAATATGTCTGATCTGAAGCAAATTTCCATTTTACTCTCCAAACATTCAATGGAATCATTTCATTCATTGTTTAATGTGCAAAGCAGCTCAGAACAGGAAGACATGTCCTACGTTTAATAAATATAAACTGAAATTATTCTCAGATTCTGGATTTTGGTCTGGCAAGACAAACAGAGAGTGAAATGACTGGTTATGTGGTGACGCGTTGGTACAGAGCGCCAGAGGTTATTTTCAACTGGATGCACTACAGCCAGACAGGTAATAATGTTAGCCACCTTAAATTTCCCCATCATTTCCTGTTTGTGTTTTTTCAGCTGAAGCATGACACAAAAATACCTTTTCAGTTTTCATTTTTATATCAATGATATCTTCTGTCTGCCTCTTCTTTTACAGTGGATGTCTGGTCAGCAGCCTGTATTCTGGTTGAAATGATTACTGGTCAGGTGCTTTTCCCAGGACATGACAGTATCCACACAGATTACCGGAAAAGTACAATAGCTCCAAATGACTTCATCAATAATTAAATAAAAAATTAAATTAAATTAAATTAAATTAAATTAAATTAAATTAAATTAAATTAAATTAAATTAAATTAAATTAAATTAAATTACTCACTTTATTTTTTGCAGTTTTTATGTGATTTTTAAGTCGTGGCACAGTCGTGGTTTAAAGGGATCCATTTATGGCATTACAGGATTGGTTCTCTACTTTTTGCAGATGATGTGGTCCTGTTAGACTAGTGCAGTGTTTCTCAAACTTTTTCAGTCCAAGGACCATTTAACCTTTACAATATAATCTCACGGACCACCTGACTCTAAACAGCCCATGCACATTATGCCAATAGAAACCATCACAAAAATTTACAAGTTTACAACATAGAATGCAGCTTTTACAATTTTTTTTACTGTAAAATATCTGTTATTAAAATTTCTGTTTAAAATTTAGAATTGTTGTATTTTTCACCTTGTGGACCACCAGGGGGCGCTCGCGAACCACTAGTGGTCCAGGGACCACCTATTGAGAAAGGCTGGACTAGTGGCTAAAAGAAAGAGATTGCAAACACAAGCTGCCTAAATAAGTTTGTTCTGTGGTGTCGCTGGGCTCTCCTTTAGTGTTAGGGTCAGAAGCATGGACATCTGGGAGGAGCTGATGCTCTTCCACATCAAGAATGAGGAGGTGACTCAGGTCTCTGGTCAAGATGCCCTTGGATGCCTTCCCAGGGAGGTATTCTGGACTCATCCCACTGGGAGCAGACTCCGAAGAAGATCCAAGACCCGCTGGAGGGACTGCATCTTTAAGCTGGCCTGGAAATGCCTTGGGTCAGAAATAAAAGGACATGAACGTTCTACTGGAAACAGAAGTTTCATTCAGCTGCTAAATCTGCATGAAAACTAATTATGAAACACTTAATATACCACAAAGAAATACAGATATAAATAAATGTATAAATGCATAAATGTATGTGCTAATTTATATATGAATAAACATACAAATAATAGAAACACAAAATAAATAATTTTAATTGATTAATATAGATTCATATAAAAATATAGAACTATTTATTACATATGTGAAAGTGAAATAATATTTGATAATTTTTCTTTTTCTATAAATGACAAGATATACAGACTCAGATATCGTGTTTTAAAATAAAAAAGGTACTTAAAACTGGTACAAAACAGTGAAGTCTAAAGAGACAATGCAGAGATTTCACACAAAAATCTGTCTGTGTGATCTATGTGTCATCTGATGTGCACGCAGTCTTTCTTAACCACATGTTCAGGTATTGATCAGTTAAAGAAGATCATCCATCTGACAGGAACTCCAGACTCCTCTCTGGTGAGGAAGATGCAGAGTAAAGATGTAAGTTTTATTGGCATGCCCTTCTGTTTGAGCTGATATCAAGATTTTGCAATTAAATGAATACCTAAATACAATAAGTTGCATTGGTTTTTGCCACAGCTGTATTAGCAGCTTCCCTGTTCTGTTTTCCTGATTGGGAATGAAAGTTTTTGTGTTCCAGGCACAAGCGTTTTTACAAGATCTGCCTAAACAAAAGAAGAGAAAAATCAAGGAGGTCTTTCCAACAATGAAAGAGAAAGGTATGTTTCTACTAATCAATTTATTTACTTAATCTTTTTACTGCTTTTGCAACATTTTGTCTGACAAAGGCTCATGTTTTATTTATCTGTTGTATATAAAAAACAAGGCAAGTTGGGAGTGGCAAAAGGAAAAGTCACATATTGGACTTTTATTGGCTTAAGACTTGATGTGTAATAGCTTGGCCAAAAGATAGTTACTTCCTGAATTAAATCAAGTAAATAACTAACAAGCCTCCCCTTGTGTAAATAATGCAGGGATTCATATATTTCCTCCTTAAACCTCATCTGGAATGTTTGGGATTCATGCCAAGGAGGTAACGATACAAGATATTGCTTAAAAAAACATGAAAATGGAAGTCTGGATAGAAATAAATGTTCATAGCATATTGAAATGATGGCACAGCAAATGCAACTATGATTTAAGGTGGTCGGGACAGTTTTTTTTTTTGTTAGGCAATTAAAACAAAATTAGAAAAGTGAAATGTGATATGGTTTCTGTGTTGATGAATCCAGCTGCAAACCTCCTGGATGGAATGTTGCTGTTGGATCCAGATATGAGGTTAACAGCCAAGCAGGGGTTGTCCCACCCCTTACTGGCAGAATATCATGACCCCGACAGCGAACCAGACTCGGAGCGTTATGATGACTCCTTCGAGAGCCTGGAGCTTGACATCGGCGAATGGAAAAGTAAGTATGACTGCCAACAAGAGGCTGTAAGTGAAATTGTGACTTAAAAAAGTACTTAGAAAGTGTACTGTAAAATCATAAAGAATAGGTTAAAACACGCACACACATATATATGAACGTATGTGTTTGGCTCTTTTTACTCAGGTCTTATCCACATGGAGATCATGACCTTCGACCCTGACAACCCTAACAAGACAGCCATGTAGGATGCTGTGAGGGTGCAGTGTGTGGAAAGATCATAACCATCCTGTTTTTGGTGCATTTGACAGCTGGATACAGTAGTCTGAACACAGACACAGAGAAAAAAACAAATAAAAGAAAAAAGCAAGAATTAATGTTGTTCTGTATGGTGCCGTTGACCTGCACTTAAATTTAGTCATAAAATACTAAAACATTGGATTTAAATTCTTTTTTCCTGTTTTAAGTCTTAATTACAACAAACTGTTTTTACATGACAGAACTTCTGAGTGAATAGTTCATACATCAGCGATATGCAGGCCATGGTTAAAAAAGAGATGATGTCCGGTCCTACATCTGATTTATTTGTCTAATTACTGTACAGTACAGAGAAATGTGTTGAGACCTTCCGTATCTGTTGGAAGAATTCATGGAGAAGATCAGGTGTTCTGTTCACATGCAGTCATGAAGAGCTTGTCTCAGTATGATGTAATGTATTATTACTTTTTTCATTTTTTTACTTACTATTTGTATTTGTTGTTGTTTATTTCCCTGACCATATTGTCAAATAAAGCATTTCAATATTGTTAATAAAAGCAGATATTGTCTAATAATTTTTACTTTTACTCTGAATTTACTTCATTCCCCGTCACCTTTGTAATAAATTGCAGTCTTCCTAAACTTTGCATGGTTTATTCTGGTTATTTCTTTTAATAATATCAGTTTGTGTTGTATTATTTGGGGTTAGAAAGCTTTCTTTTATGAGGAGATAACCTTATGTTTTCTCCTCTCTTCAAAATTTACACTGACAGTAATACTTCTCTTGGTTCTGACATTTATTTAGTAATTTACATGTCTGTGCTTTAAGGCTAACAGTATTTATACAGCACTTGTAGTTTTAGATTAGATTAGATTAGATTATTTTATTTGAAGGGGACAATGCTATTTCATAAAACACATGATACATGAGTAAAAAAGCCAGAATTAAACAAAAGGCTATTTTTCATCTGTAGTCGCCTGGCCATGATGTTAAAAAAGCAGTAAAATACATGTATAGGAAAACTTTTGTTTGTGTCAAGTTGTGAAGATCAACTTAATATTTTTTGGGTCATTTCAGACAGGAGGCGAAAGCAGGGGGTTAGGTTTAGGTGCTAGATAAACATAATCAAGCTTTGCTTGGAAAGTTTCAGCTGTAAGTAATTGTGGGATGGAAATATATATTTTTTTCATAAGGAGTGGTCTGGTGTTTCCTGTACTGAAGGAAAGCATGAATCTCCTTTTTTTAATATTTAGAAACTTCATTCCTTATTCTACTACTTAGATACTTTCTGGTGTTGTCATCAGTCAGAAGGGTTTGCAAGCAAAATTCAGTCATTTACTGCAGGTTCTGCAAAATGCATGAACAAAATGTTAAATTTAACAAATTTACTTTTTTTTTTGTGGAGTTTTTCCTTACAGAGAAGGAGGGTCTAAGGACAGGATGTCTGCTTAGTTTAGTGTAGTCATTACTGTGTTTA
>JBAMHV010000014.1:21905777-21929916 GCA_037177535.1 Pseudomugil gertrudae
AAGAGATGCTAAAACTGGAGAAATATGATCTCTTCTGCTAGTTCTCATCAGAACCCTCGCTGCAGCATTTTGGATCAACTGGAGACTTTTCAGGGCATATTTAGGACAGCCCATAAATAAGGAATTACAATAGTCCAGTCTTGAAGTAACAAACTGACCTTTCTGTGCAGTTTGCAGATTCTCCCTGTGTATGCATGGGTTCTCTACAGATTCTCCTGTTTCCTCCAACTGTTCGAAAAACATACATGTTAAGTTAATTCTCTGTAGGAGTGCATGTGAGCTTGAATCGTTTTTTGTCTCTCTTTATTGGCCTTGTGATGTACTGGCAAACTATCCAGGATGTACCCTGCATCTCGTCTGCAAATTGCTGGGACAGGTTACAGCCCCCTGTGACCTGAAATCAGATTAAGTGGTAAAGAAAATAGATTAATCTGCCTGAAATGTTTATATGTAGACGGCACTTTTGTGAAGTGCTAATTACCAAAGGATCTTAAAAACAAACAGACCAAAATAACTTAAAAGGAAAAACACATATTTTAAGTAGTTTGACAACTTCTTTGTGTGTGCATGTGTAAAAAGGGGCTAAACTTACAAGAGCTTGAAAGCTGTGACAGACCACAGAAGTGAAGTCACAGATAAACAGCATCTATCATGTGATGGACTATACAGCGTGCGCATTGGCTTTGACTCAGTGCCTCTAAATAGGCTGAATCCCTGGAAAGTAGATGAATGAATTCATAATTTTTTTCAATCTTAAACTTGCTGAAAATTTTTGCATTTGATGTAAAATGGACTTCTGTAAGTGAGATTTTACCTCCAAAATTGAACCCAAACACTCTTTTCCTTGAAGGCAGTGACACTCAAATCTATGAGTCGATTGGAGGTCACATGATGTGATGGAGAACATTTTGGGCTTTCTAGTCAGATCATGTTGAGGAATGTTCACATGCTACATGCCCATTTTCAATGTTACCACAATGCTTAAGATGGGAGTTTACTGAATCTTGGCAAGAGAACCTGCTCAGAGGAAAAAAAGCAGCGACTTGACTTTGACATTCAAGAAAAATTTCAAATCTTTGACCCCAAGTCCAGTCTTAAGGCTTTAAATGGCGAGTCCAAGTCAAGTCGTAAGGCACTTTTAATTGTAATGTTGGCCATGCAACATCTGATCTGCTTAGAAAAATGTAATATATCCTGCATGGAATATAAATTATGTACTCACCTTTCATATAGCATCATTTCAGAATACCTGTGGACGAGCATGGACTTTTATTTCATTTCATCCATTTTCTACTGCTTCTCCCTGAACGGGGTCGTGGGGGCCTGGAAATTGGGCAAGAGGCAGGGTACACCCTGGACAAGTCTCCAGTCTATCACAGGGCCTGGACTTTTATTTAGATTTGTAAATATACACTTAACAAAACTTATCCAAGAGTTTTCATCTGAACCAAAATCCATCTGGATCCACAGAGAAATTTCAGTACCAATACTGCAGTTCATGTACATTTCTCTTGAATGTAGAGAGGGCTTGTATGCCAAATTAGGTATCACCAACGGTCCTGCGGGTTTTAGAAGTTTCCCTGCAGCAGCACACCTTATTCTAGTGAACTTGTTTTCAACTTATGTACAAGTCTGTACAAGTGGCTCATTATTAATTTAACAGGTAAATAATGTTCCTTTAGTAATGAAAGCCAACTTGACAAATGTCTTAATGTGATGCTAAAGTTCAAGATTTCAATCAAGATTTCGGGCTTTGTCATTAGTTTTAATGCTGCTGTCTGAAGCTTTTAGTATATCTTCTTTCTCCCCCCCAAAAAATAGTCTTCATGTAACTGAAAGAAGTTCTGATACATTCAATCTTTAATCTGATCAATGCATTTGACTACAATTTGGATCAGACTATAGTCTGGTGGCACAGCATGGTGCTGCATATGCACATACCGCAGCATGGTGGTGCAGTGGTTAGTGCTGTGGTCTCACAGCAACAAGATAGCTGGTTTGAGCCCAGGCTAGGGAGGGTTGCCCCGTGGCCTTTCTATGTGGAATTTGCATGTTTTTCCCATGTATGCATGGGTTCACTCCGGGTACTCTGGCTTCCTCCCACCCACAAGACATCCATGTTAGGTTAATGTTTGGTTAAAATGACTACTTGTCATATGTAGGTCGCTTTGGATAAAAGCGTCTGCCAAATGACTATAGTATAGTCTCCTTGTTGGATAGATATGTAAGTATGTATGTCAGACTATGGTGGCATAATTTGTTTTTTTCCAATAATTGAGTGAGTTGGAGCATGTAAATGTTGAACAGAAAGTAAACATATACAGACCACATATTGAAGATTCACACTGAGCATTTATGTAAAGAAACATTTCCATTACATACTGCCTGGATAGGTAAAAATGACATGTTAGGAAACCAGTACACCTTGTAATAAAACACTGTAACAACTTTTTACACCAACATATCCTTTTCCAGGATTGCTGGCCATTAAAGGCCACCTTTTACCTCAATAAAAGACAATGTGTTGGATGAATGATATACTTTAATTAAATATTTATGATATGCTTCATGACTATTTTATGTCCACAGTCACCTTATACGTTGCTTTGAAAATAACAGCAATAGTCTTTAATCTTTGAGATACAAAAACAAGAGAACAAAAAAGCCACAAACCATTGAAACGATTATGGTTAACCATGACCGGAATAACTGAAATTGACAAGGCCCCCACTATGCAAAATTCCAGATTGTAAGTGCATTATGTAAATGGAAGCGTAAATATAAATAACAATGCTCTTGGTTATATTTTAGTCTTTATTTTGGTCTTAGCAGGGTAAAATGCAGGGACGGCTGGTATAAGTGGGCTAACAGGGCTTAGCCATCCCTGGATTTTTCAGATAAGATGAAAAAATAAAACATTAATGAATATTTTTTTAAAAACTGTGAAAAGGTTGTTCTAATTCTTGATTAACCAACAATACATAGAGCAAAACTAATAATAACACAGAGCAAAATTTAAACAAAAAACACTTCACCATTAAAAATGGACTAATTATTTACAGCCAAAGCAGATCAACACAGTTTCACTGGACTCTGCGTGATTGACAGGTAGTGTGACACGCCCCCTTTATTTGCTTCTCGTTTGGACTAAATCTGCGCAGCCCCAGCGGGCGAATTTCCACCAATGATGGATGACTTGACGTGACCGAAAGAGTTCTGTGGAGCTGAACTTGATCAGCACGTCTCTGACTGCACGTCTGTGGTTTCTCAGTGCTGCAGCATCATGATGGAGCAGTTAAAGCTCGCTATGAGAAAGCCTGACACCTAATGTCGTTTGAACTGATAAATTCAGACCTGTTTTCACAGTTTAGGGCCAGTTTCCCCCAAAACAACTGGATGTTGCATGTGAACATTTCCAAATGATCTGCAAAGAGAAACTAAAGGTGAACTGATCTTATAGGGTGACCGAAATCTTGTATATTGTAATGGGACACTTTTAAAGTAAAATGTGGTCCGTTTGGCTCAAAAATATATGTTAGCCCTCCCACTCAGTGTGTCCACAAGCTGTCACTGGTGAAATGACTTCAGTTCTTTCAGGATTTCCTTCTCAGACATTTTGTGTTTGTATTGTCATGAGTTTATCTGCATTTTGTTTCACTTATAAAACTGTTCCTGGGAACATTTTGTGATTAAGGTGTGACCCTCTATTCCTACAGATTTACTACTTACCAGTTCCTAATCATCCACCTCTTTACAGAAACAATGTGGACCAACTCCATCCAGCCAGAGGGGAATTCTACCAAACTGCCACACCTTTAGAGAATGTGGAAGAAATAGCAAAAGGTTGTATACCAAAGCAGGTTGTATACCCTCCCTCTGCACAGGATATTTGACCTTTAACTTTCAGTCTTGTAAAAAGAAAAGTGGTGGAGTTTCTGTCAGCTTATTTCAACACAACTAAACAAATTTCTCTCCCTGAAAACCAAAATGAAGTTAATCAAAACAGTCAGTAAGGCAATCCAGGAGTGGAGAAAGCTGTGGCTCTCCAGCAGAGGCAAGCGTAGACAGTCCTCTGCTTCAATTATGGGATTTTACCTATTAAAGTCATCTTAGACTACTTTTGCTCATTTGTGATTTACTTTCATGACATTGCAGCTCTGTGATCAGCTAGCGACTATTCCCGTCTCTCACCTGATGATTACTAGCTGAACTGGATGAAGCGGTATGGAAAATGGATGGATGTATGGACATTGCAGCTTAACTAGTGAACTGTGAATGTGATTCAAGCAACACCTGTCAGCATTTTGTAAAGGTGCTGCTCAGTGGTTGACACTCATGGTTTTAATCCTCTGCAGCCACACCCAGAACTGCAAAAGCTACAGGGCAAAACGGAAGCAGAGCTGAACTTGACAGCGGCTATGAGGAACTAAAGCCTACTCATAACTCTTAACTCTGCAACAACTAAACCACAATGGAAAGTTTTAAAACTTGATGACAATTAATCATAATGGATTAGAAAGTGGAAGTGTTCTGTTATAACTTTAAAACAATTACTGGATACTGACTTTGGAAATGTGAGTCTATTAAAAGATGGATATCTTTATAAACATCGAAGCTCACTATAGTATTGTATTCTACATGTAGCTGGACAGATTAACACCCCTGAAATACCTGAAATATCTGAATGCATATATATATATATTTATATATATATATATGTGTGTGTGTGTGTGTGTGTGTGTGTGTGTGTGTGCTTGGTAGAGCAAATCTATCTGTATGTTGTGCTAAACAAGAGAGTAAAAAAGAAACTACAATAAATACAAATACAATACAGCAAAAATATAATGCAAGTAAATGTTTTAGTTACATCCATTGATCTTGGACTCAGACAGACTTGATGAAAAAAATAGTAGTTGATATTTGACAGAAATAGTTAGTGTTGGGTGGTTAGTTTGAGTCTTTCCAAAAATGCAACCCCACTCACTTTCAACTCCACCCGGAAGTTGCCCATTGTGAGTTGCGTCACAGCTGATTTGAGTTTCTCCTGTGAGAAAGTGTGCAAGTGAAAACAGCAGTCAGCTTTCAGAAGGACATTGCTGTCCTCTGTTAATGTTTCCACAAAAACTGTTTTTATCATTATAATGGTAAAGCAGGCTTTATGTCTGTGATTGTTGTCATATGTTTACCTCCGCCAAGGAGGTTATGTTTTCAGTTATGTAGAAGATGTGCATGCAGGCTGCAGGAGGTCTGTTTGTCTGTGAACAAGATAACTCAAAAAGTTATGGTTAAAGTAGAAACTTTTAAAATGGGACAAGAAACAAATGATTAAAGTTTGGAGGTGATCCAGATCACCAACTGGATTCAGGATTGTTTCAAATGATTCTTTATCATTGCGAGTTTTTCAGCAAATCTAATGTGAGAAAAATAATAAGCTTGGTGGAGGTCTTTGATTGCTTTTCTAGTTGATAAATGTGTTCATTATAAACCAGTAAACCAGTTTTACACCACTTCACAATGTAAGAACTGATTAAAATAAATTTATTTAAATGAAAAAGTCAGATTGTTACATCCAGATCATCACGAACACACACAACAAAATGCATTTTTTGTTCACAAAGTTGAGATTTTGAATGATTAAAGCTAAAGTAATTGTGGCCCTTTACAGGGTTTGAATGTGAGTAAATGTTTTAATTTCAAATGATTCTGTAAAAATGAAGCATGAATGCAGTTTTGATGGTGTTCAAGTGAGATAAAGAGCAGAATGAGTTCAAGAGATGCTGTTTTTGAACTTATATTGTTGAAAAGCTGTAAAAATAGATTAAAAGTTTCATTATTAACATTAGTCTTCCTAAACGTGAACTGCTAAAAAAAAGTGTTAAAAATTATAAATGACCAATAATCACCAACTTTCTTAAAGAAAAATGACAAAAAGGACCTTTTGCTGACTTACCACTCACTCACCAGTCTAATAACACACAGAACAGGTGTGCAAACAAGCTGGACCACACTAAAATTTTAAGGCCTTAACCACCTGGGGCATTTTCCACAGCATACTGCCAATCATAAATCAGTGTGTCGTGACATAGCATGACACTTTTAAAAAATGTATATGCACTCCAAGTTGAAGATTATATATTAAATATTTCATTTTTGCATTGCTGTGCATGCATCAGTGTCATGTAACCTGGAGATGAGCTTCAGTGTTAGGGTTCACATCAGCATGAGCGTACTTGTCCCAGTCAATCTCTAATGCTATGTAAGACCTTTTCTCATTTAAAGCTGCTTCTCTGCTACCCTACAGCTATGCTACACATGACAGTTACATGTAGGAATAGCTCTAAGCTAAATAGTAAAAATTTTACATGGTAAAAGTTGACACCACCTCTTTGGGTTTCTGTTTTTCAGACTATGGTATTCTTTTGTTTTCTAATAACTTCTCTGCACATTGCTGTGGTAGATCTTTTTTTTCTAAATTCCAGGTTGTCACCAGTCACTCCCTGAAATGTGTGAAAGTGTTTGATGTGACATGCCTAAAGGCACAACACATTCACTCAACTGTGTTTTAGCATGAATGTGGTTTGAGGGGACCAACGACATATTTTTCTTATTAAAGCACACCTGCTTGAAACTCAAATCATCTGCTTTGATAACTTTACTGAGACACTCCCCGGTAAACAGCAAAGTCATTGACGATTATTGAAGGTCACCCAGAGACATCTCAGCCTCTGCAAAGCTCAAATACTATAATGACGCAAACTGAAGCAGTCTGAGGTAATAGCTCTGTATCTTTATTAAGCTATTAATAAATGCAAATGAAATAATTAATCTTGATACTGTTAATGTCAGTTTTAACAGCACTGAAATCTAAAATGAGCATCACATCAACTCATTTTACCTTCATGCAATCATCACATTTGACTATTGAGGACAGCAGAAACCAAACTACTTTAGGTTTGTTGAAGCAGCAATACATTGTCTTGTAGGACCAGAATGAGCCACCCTTGCTGCACAGGCTAGAAAACTGTGTGGGGTTGGCACTTAATTGGTTTAGGTCCTATTTAGGAGGCTAATTTGTCACAAACAGCATGAATCTGAGCAAATGACTATGACTTGTGGAGTAACTCTGGATACAGTCCTTAGACCTGCCATGTTCAACTTGTTTATACTCCTTATGGGTCAAATACTGAAGAACCTATCAGTCATGCAGGTGATACACAACTTTATATGTGTTTGTCACCAGGTCTGCACTGGCAAACACCTAGAGACCCAGACTCCTAAAATCACAAACCAAGTTTGTTATAAAACCAAGTTATATATATTTTATTTATTTATTTATTTTTATTTATTTATTTTTATTTATTTATTTATTTTTTGCTACAGTGAGTTTGTGAGGGTGATGCAGTAATCAGTGCCGCCGCCTCACAGTGAGAAGGTTGCTGGTTCGAATCTCGGCTCGGGCAGTAGCCTTTCTGTGTGGAGTTCTCCGGTTACACTGGTTTCATCCCACCATCTAAAGGCACGCATGTAAGGTTGATTGGACATTTCTAATTATCCTTAGAAATGTGTGCTACTGGTTGTTTGTCTGCTTGTTTATCTCTCTGTGTTGCCCTGTGATGGACTGGTAAACTTTCCAGGGTGTACCCTGTCGCTCGCCCAATGTCTGCTCAAGTGGGTTCCACCTGACCGCAACTCTGAATTGGATAAAGTAATATGGAAAATGAATGGTGAGTGATCAACATACATGTTATTGTCAGTAATATAAAATGTCATAAACTGTTTTAAGGGGAGCTCTCCTATGGTTTGCACCTTGAGCTACAAAGGGAATGGGAAAAAGTTGCAGCAAACTGGCAACAAATTGTTCTCAGTAGAAGTTGCACTGGAGTTGCACATCAAACTCTGTAGTAAATGCATCATTCTTCCTGCTAATAAGCCTGTGAATGTGAGTAAAGTAGAGAATTTGAAGGTATTGTGTTGCTTGTGGAATTATATGTAATGTAAATATTCATTTCAGTTCAAAGTAAACATAATCAGGGCTAACATTTCAGTTGTTGCTTATATTACATGTCGACCGCGCCACTGCATGAAACCATTCTAGAGTTTTATCAAGCAACTGGGTGCTATTAAGGAGCAAATATGGAAACAATGTATTCTTTTATTAACTTGAATCAATAAAATAACCATTTCTTTATTTTTGCTGTGTGTATCTAGTGTTTTCACTTTAAAAATGAAGAAATAATTTATCCCAGGGAAAAATCCCAATGATGTTACTGGATTTTAATTTAAAACAATAACAATTAATTAGTGATGGCTGCTTGCAGTAATGGTCTTCTATTCATGATATTCAACATATAGGGCCAGGTACTGAATAATTTCAATGTCTTTAGGAAGTTGTGTTTTCTGTCTCTTCTTGTAGATGCATTTGCATTGCATTCTGAGTCCAGTACTCAGCATAAATTTTGAAGTACTTGTATTCCTCCATCACCCCCATCTCGTCTCCTAGGTTTGTGTCATATTTTCTCCCATTCCCCTTAAAGTCAACGATTCTATCTTTTGTTTATATTCAAGATGATTTGGTTATACCTGTATTTCTTTTCCATCACTGATACACCCTCAACTGCAGAAGTATCAGGGTATTTCTCCAGCTGACAGGGCTGTATTGGAAGTCTGGGTTGTATGGTGTGAAAAGAAATGGTGCACGCTGTCCCTTGTGGTGCTTTCAGTTTCACAAACTGTGGTCCGCTTGTTTGGTATTAATGAATCCAGATGATTGTGGAGGTATGGGAGCTTCTCACATAACAGAACAGCTGAATTGTATTTAAAACACTGGAGAAATGAAAGAACAGAATAGTCAAAGTGTTGTTTGATGGGTCCAGGTGAGAGTAGGCTCTCTGCTCTTTGAAGCAGGTAAATAATGTCATTTTCAAACCCAAACCAATTATGATAAGTAAACTGTAACATGTCCTGAAAGTTGTTCATTTGCTTATAAATAACATTCTCTTAAAGACTTTTATGATGTTTGATGTTAGAGCAACCAGTCTGTACTCATTTGGTTCATCCATCCATCCATCCATTTCCTACCACTTCTCCCTGAACGGGGTTGTAGGGGGGGCTGGAGCCAATCCCAGCTGACATCGGGCGAGAGGAGGGGTACACCCTGGACAGGTCGCCAGTCCATCACAGGGCCTCATTTGGTTCAGATGGTTGGTATTTTTTTTTAATACAAAAGATAATGTGTGTTTTTTCTCTTTTTATAAAGACAAGCTGTCCTCTGCATAGCTAAGTGACAGCAGAAGGGCTTACCAAAATAGGATGATGCCACTGATGTAGACATAGTATAAGACTTCTTTAACTGTGTTTCCAAAAATGATCTAATGCGTCGCATCTGTCATCTTCCAACAAACTAAAATTATGACAGCCTACATGCCTCTGCCTCTTACTGTGCCTTATATGTAGCATCCTGGCTACAATCCCAGTTTCTGGTTAATATGAAAAACCACAGCACTGTAAATGATGTTAATGAAACTGACTATCATTTTAAAACAGGGTAAACTCTCTTCTAATGAAGCCTTAAATTGTTGCTTCGTGTAATATTCAATCCACGGAACAACTATAAAAACCAATAATTGCACTAAAGTCTTATATCTGAAGTTTTACATGTGCATTTCATGGTGCTTTGGATTCTTCATTTATATTCTTATGTCAACAAGTTTGCAACATAATGTGCTGGCCTCTGAGCACAAGCCTAATTTGCATGCGATGATCTACATACATGTGTTAGATCAGATTTATATGGCAGGCTGACGTTTAGTTCTTGGTCATCCCTAGCCCTTAGATTTATGAACAAAGACAGGCTTTGACAAGACCTCAATCTGCTTTATTAACTGCTTTATGAGAACTTTTTGTTTTTTTTTCTAAGATTGGTTTCATACTTCAAAAGTTATGCTGCTGCCTTGCCTGAACCTGCTTTCTCTGGCAGTGGTAGGAACAAGCCTTGCCTACAGGCAGCAATCAGAGAAATGAGCAGCCTGTGATAAACATGCTAGGCAAGTCTGGATAAAACTGACAGTGAAAGACTAAAGATGCCCCTACACCCTTGAAACCATCTTTCTTTAGACTTTAAGGTTGCTGAAGAGCAGGAGTACGACAAGTCAGAGCAAGTACTGGTTAGGAGGCAAAGAAAGGTTTATGAGACATTATCTAACACACATAGGAACATCCATTGACCTTTATTTTACTACTTAGTTCAACTAACCATTCATCCTTAAAATAAAAGTAATAAATGCTGTGCATTTACTTTTTGAAGATCGAGGTTTGTTAACCTTTACTGGTAAGTGAGAGCACTTTGGGATTAAGTGTACCTGGCTTGTGTTGGCTAGGCTCACACTTTGCTCTTTTATTCATCTGTTTACATCAGTGTGGGAGTCTTTCTGAGTGGATATGCAAATTATTGCTAAAAGAAATAACAAATTGAAGGCTCAACTAGTTTTCATTGTGCCAAACAAAATATGGGCATATGTCTTGCATAAACTTTATATTTGAGGCTAATACGGAGGCTTGCATCTTTATTCACACGGTGGTTTTAATAGCACAACACCGAGGTTCTGTTAAAAGCTGGTGAGTGCTTTTGTTTATAGTGGGACACCAACATCTCCACTTCCAGATAAGCTGTTGGGTTATACCTCCATGAACGCCCTGAGGCAGATGTATTCTTACCAGTTAAAATTGAGACATGGTTCGTCTCGCTCAGAGTTATCACCTAAAAGTGTTTTCCAGTGGGAACTGTTGAAACATGAACAACACTAAACAGGAAAAGGTTTAGGGAACGTCTGGACGTAAGATGGACAGAAAGACAATGGACATGTTCTTTGGCCAGACAAGTCCACATTTCAGCTGCTTTTTGGGAGAAAACTGTTTAGAGAAATAGTATGGGAGTGCATTAGTGCCCATTATAAGAAGGACTTGAGTATTTGTGAAGGTACCATTGATGCAGAGGTGGATATTGTATTTTGGAAATCTACAGTAAATGCTGCCATCAAGGTAAAGTCTTTCCTGAAGAGCTCCATGGTTCCTTTAGCAGGGCAATACCAGACATTGTTCCACACATCTTCCAGCATTGTGGCCTGTTGTAGAAAGTGTGTGTGTTTGCCTGATCAGCCTGCAGTCCAGCTCCGGCCCTTCAAAAATGTCACAAGATGGAAAATGTGTTGTTCAGAATGTGCAAGACAACAAGACTTTCTGTTTATGGGAAACTCCTTTTGGGTTCAGGTTGCTGCATGTTTAAATGTTGAATACTACACCGCAACTGCTAAAAGGACAGAAATGTAACATCAAACCAAACAGTAGAAGTTCCTATCATGGCATCAACACAACTGATATGAGAGAAGCTTGAAACTTTGCATGTTTTTTTAAAGACACCATGTTTTAACAATGCTGAGAGCCAAGTAAGCACATTTTAATAGGTACACACCCACTTTGAGGTTTCTCTCACTCTTGCTGTGACATGCTTTTCATTCTGTTGGATTGCAAGACAAATAGACTGAGAACGAAGTCTTTTAAGTCCAGTCTAGTGACACTATATAGATTCTTCAGAATCCATCTGGATATTTTCCAGCACATTATATTTTTCCAAAGAATGTTTTCCATTTTCTAATTTGGAGTGTTGCTGTGTTAAAACGTTTAAGCCATAAAACTCAATTCACCATAAGAATTGCACCATTTACTCTGATGGAGGCGATGCTTAATGGGGCAAAAAAAAAAATTAGATCAGCAACATGTCATTTAGAGTAGTGTTGTCTTCCTGACAGCAGAGTGATTCTGAATTCAGTACAGACAAATTTCATCAGAATTTTTCCATTTTACTTCATAACATGATGCATTTTTCTGATGGTGCATGCAGATTTGTTTGAAGTGAGCGTTACAGTAAGTTTGCAAAATAAATTTCCATTTTTCCACAATGTTGAAGCCATTATGTGGACCCGTTTTATGGTGTTTACTTTTTTGGTGTTCAATTAGAGACATTACTCAGTTTGATTTACCAGCAATATGCACATTACAGTTGTTCAGATTATACACCACCTAATCTATACGGCAGAGGATTTAACTGCATTTGACTCAAAACGACTTGAATTAAGAATGTGACAACATGAAAACGGCCGAACTGGTTTCCAGGCCATGAGTCCATAATGAAGATGTGTGGAACCTCTGGTCACATAGTGTTTCTGTGCAATATCTTGACCAAGGAAAGGGAAATCCTAAAATAGACGCTCTCCAGGGATTTCCATTCTGAAACACGCATGGACTTTAAATGGTCTTGTCCTTTAATCACTGGAACTTTGCTAGAATACTGGAACAATATTTTTACATAGGATACCAGCACATTTGGTGTTTTATTTGTATTTAACCGCATGCCATGTGGCAAAGATTATCATTCTGAAAGATCTTTCACATAAACAGAGATCTAAAAATATATATTTAAAAACATGATTGCTTGGCTAAATTTCCAACAATTGTAGTGTTTTGAGGATAAAAGCAGTTCCACAACTGCACAACTCTTTCAGTACCAACCCATATTAATATATTAACTCTCAGTCTTGGTTACTGTGCTGATCCTGACCTGCAGAGTATCTCATACACTTCAAGTGATCAAATGCTGCCCTCTGGTGGGAAACCATAAAAAGTGTACATTTAATATTTTGTCTATTTACCATCAATTATGTCACTATGCACATGTGTCTGCACAGTCCTTCGGGTATTGCATCAACAAAGTCAATGAGATATTAAGAGGAACAATCACTAAATGAAACTATTGTCTCAGCCCTTTTTAATGTCAGCTTGCATCTGCAATGAACATTACAGTACATTTCTCATCCTCACACAGTTTGGCAGATCCATGTTGGGAAAACACTGACCATGTGGAGAAACCCCGTCACAGACAGTATGGCAGGTGGGTCAGACTAGCAAACCATTTATGAGTCGAAAACCCTGCCTAATACGTCATGGCCATTTCTCTTTTCTTCCACATGGTAGGTAGAATAAAGTCTAATGTTTTTGAACGTGTAAAATAGCCCTATTTTTATCACATAATTCATGTTTGAAACATGTTCAAAAGGGGTTGGGAAGAGGCTCAAGCTTATATTGTCCCAACCCTTCTCCACAGCAGGTTAATCAGTCAGCAGACCCTAATTTATATATTTAAGGTTCAAGGTTCAAGGTTCTTTATTTGTCATTTCAACACATGTATATACATGCATGCGTTCTACCAGCTCCTCCCTCTGCTGGTGAGGCATTAAAGCAACGAATGCTATTCAGTGCTGTCTACGGGGCTGGGATTACAGTTTTAAACTAACATGTATAACAAAGAAACACAGTCACAAAACAATAAAATATTAAGAAGAGGGGGGGGGGGTGGATCATTTTCTCCTTACACAAACAACATACATTGATAAAATTTACTTACCATTTTATAAAAATCTGTGATATTGTCCTAGTAAAAATATTTTACGCTTGTGTTTTATCAGGACAAATGCAAAATTTCAGTGCAAAGGTATTTTTTCTTTATGTTTATAGAAAAAAATTAAATGTGTAAAAAGTTAGTGTGAGCTCTGTGCTTGATGGCCAGCTGCCAGTTATTCACTGCTGGTTGCAAAGAAGCCATATTTTAACTTATTCTGTTTCAGTACCTGGATTGTATGTGAAAGACCTGGTTGAGTCTTTGTTCCAGTGGTTGCGAATGAAAGCAGCACCTTGGTCTTTTCAAATTTCCTATCTCATTTCCCTGAGGAGGTCATCCTAAAGAGATTATTAAAGTTAAGTCTAAGTCATAGTCTTTTTTCAGAGAACAGGGTAACATTACAAATATTTAACCCACATGTTTCCCCCAGTCACATGTGCAGGATACAGCATGTCATTGTAGCTCTAGATGTCGAGTAGATGTTTTTGGATAGTGAGCTCACATTCCCTCAAAAGGCTGTGCCACCCAGGTGGGAACATTAAGGTAAAGGAGGGCCATGAAGTGGATATTGATGTCGGCCTTAACCATTTTCCGATGGCTGGTGTAAATGACGAGGCGGTCATCAGAGACACACCTGCAGACACCTGCAATGCATGAACTAAGACTTTTAGACTGTCAAATGTTAAAGTGGCTACAAGGTTGTGTTGGTGCAAGATGCAGTGGACAGTGATGATATGCAGGACCTTCTGTTTTTACTCTTTTAGCAGAGCAGTAAAGCCACTACCAGACATGGAGAGTACACCATCAGTGGCACATGCAGGGATGTTGATGATAGAATAGACCTCTCCTGCAAATACTCATCATTTGCAGCTAAATAATCGGGTCCTGTGTATTTGTTTCCAGATATTTGATTGAAAAAAAACTCCTCAGCCTTGTCCTGACTCCTGGAGTCTTTATAACAGACATAAATCAGAAGAGCATATTGTTTGAAGTCATTGTCTCATCCAGCTAAATGCCAAATGGAGACTGACAAAGGATTGCACAAAGGTAGTCCTCAGTATCTGCAGCCATCTCAGCAATCTGACATGCCAGTGTCAGAGCTGAGTGGGATGGATTTCAGAACTGGTTTGGGATCACGCTCCATTGCTGTTGAATTGACCTCTGTAATGGCAGAGAGCACCAGCTTCTCTTCTTTTATGAATACCTGTCCACACTTAGTAATTAGAAGAGAAATGTTATATGATGCTAAAAGGCTGCTGTCGTTCTAGTTGGTCTTTCTTTAAAGAGGTTTGTAATGGTATTTCTACCATGCTTTTTTAAGGTGGAATCATGTTTTTTTTTTTAAATAAATCTGAATAAGTCAGTAAAGTTGTCAATCATCAACTGCCAAGCCAGTCCCACTGCCCCAAGGAAACATTACTGCCCTGCTTATAATGTTCCTCGTACCCCCGATATTATAACGACCCCTTGAGGGCGCTATCCCTCCCGTTGTGTTAGTACATAGTTGTAGACAGAATTAGGGTTAACTCATTTAGCAAGTTTTTATAACAGGAGGGCCATGTGGCCTGTGTCTGGGAGCACTAATAAGCACTGACCCCTGTTTAAAATCATCCATGTGTTTTTATTCTCCCTATTAAGTGCTCATTTACTCTTCCTTATGTGTGTAAGTTTATTTCTAAATGTATTTCTTTTTTTTTCTACTTGATGTACCACTTATAGAGTTTATTTTTATGTTTTGTGGAGTTTAGTATGGCCTTTATTTTGTGAATATTATTCATTTTCTGTCTGAGTGATTATTTAAAATAAAAACAAACATCTCCTTTCTCTCAGTAAACACATTTTTATTCAGTTTGGTAGCAAAAACAGCACCTCAGGACAACATCTGACAGGGGCAGCCTCCTAAGGGGTCGAGCAGCTTCAGTTACAGGACACGCACAGGAAAGACATGCACTACCTAGTGTAGCAGGCAAGACATTAGTTGACCAACAACACTGAAACTCTGATTCAGTATATTCACATTCCTTTGACGCCACTATCTAAATAGTGCGAAACAACAGCCCTTCATGTTTGAAACAACAGTTGCATAGACTTCATTGGAAGGTGATACACATTTTATTTCCTACTTGCAATTTGCCCATTTCTTAAACTTCTTTTTACGACACAAAATTACTTCTTTTTAGTACAAACAGTCAGACATTAAACATACAACATAAGTCCTTTGGTCCCTTTCAGATCTTTGGTAGTGTTAGGATCTTTATTTGCTTCATAAAAAACATGTTTATGCTTGGGTGTAGAATGAATTTTAATTTTAGACTTCTTTGTTATAATAGCTGAGGTGGGTGAACTTTGAGTATAAAACTACCAGAGAGGCAGAGGAAATCATAGCAGACAGTAGCTACACCTCTAAACTAGGCAACTCATTCATCATAGATCTCAGAGGACTCAGACACCACTCTGCCATCCTTGGTCTCAATGGTCTTCACAATGACATTCTTCTTGCTCTGGGTGGTGGTGGTGGTGTAACCACCAGTACTGCCACTGCCACTGCTAAAACCGCCACCATAACCACCGTAACCGCTGCTGAACCCACTGGAGTAGCTGCTTGAGTAGCTGCTCTTCAGACTGTCCATGGGTAAACCACCATAACTTGCTGTTGAGAGAAAGCAGTTGAATGTAAGAAAACTAATAAAAATCCAAACAATGAAAGTCTCAGTAACTATGTAAAGGTGACTTACTGCTCTGTTGAGAGATGTTAATAGCTTTGATGCCATTTGCCAGTCTATCCTCCTCTCCCTCCAGCAACTTCCTGTAGGTGGCGATCTCGATGTCGAGAGCCAGCTTGACATTCATCAGGTCCTGGTATTCTCTAATCTGGCGGGCCATGTCTTGTTTGGCTCTCTGCAGTGCATCTTCCAGGTCTTTGATGCGGGACTTGGCGTCCTTCACTGCCAGCTCACCACGCTCCTCAGCCTCAGCGATCTGAGCTTCCAGGTTGGCACGCTACAGAATTATTCAGATAAGGAGATAAGGATAAGTCTTTATCCACTCAGCTAACTAAAACAAAAAAGAAAAGCAACTTTAAATTTTGTGAAAATTCTTCTTTTCTATACCTGTCCCTTGACGGCATCAATCTCTGATGTCAGTCTCTGGATCATGCGGTTGAGTTCTGCGATCTCTGTCTTGGTTGTTCTCAGGTCATCTCCATATCTGTTGGCTGATGTCTGCATCTCTTCATACTAAGGATGTGAACAACAGCAAAATGAGACATTGCAGACTGGAAAAGCTTCTGGTGAGCATGCAGAATGAAATAGACAAAGAACTGATTAATATATCAAAAGATTTGTCCCTCACCTTTGTTTTGTACCATGTTTCGGCCTCGAAACGGGTGCGGTTAGCGATGTCTTCATACTGAGCCTTAACTTCAGCCACAATGGCGTCCATGTCCAGATTACGGCTGTTGTCCATCTCCACAATGACTGAGGTGTCCTTGATCTGGCTCTGGAGCTCACGCAGTTCCTGAGGAAATTCAAACAAAAGACAAGCAAAGGATGGGGGTGAGGCTTAGATATTAGTCATCTCCACATTTTGAAGAAACCCATTCAGCTAACAGGCTTTCAGAAACCATGCAGAGTGTAGATGCAAAACAGACTTTAAAGAACAAGGAGGGGGGCGGGGGTATGATGGAGAAGGAATCTATATCAAAATGACACAACAAATATTACAAGCATTTGATAAATCACAAGTAATGCTGACGAAAGGAGTCAGAAGTTGAAAAGTTGATAAAGGGAACACCATCATGTAAAATGTGAACCGTACCTCCTCATAGATTGACCTAAGGAAGTTGATCTCATCTGTAAGACTCTCTAGCTTGGCCTCCAGCTCAACCTTATTCATGTAGGCTTCATCCACATCCTGGAAAAATAAGTGTTTGTCATCACAAAGAGCTGATTTATTTAAAGAAAAAAACATCAGTATCGGAGTAATGAAAACAGACAAAAGAGCGATAATTACCTTCTTGATGAGGACAAAGTCATTCTCACACTCTGTGCGCTTGTTGATCTCATCCTCATACCTGAGAGAGAAATCATCGTTAGTTTCTGTTCACTTTTAAAAGCTTGTATACTGATATAACACCAGGCGGTGCTAGTGGCCCATCCCAGCCTCCTGAACTCCTCTGGGATTTTGTCTCATGTCTCAGCTGACACAGGGCCATAAGTGGGAGGTGTTACTTATAATTCTCCCTCAGGAGCTCCTCAGTTGATATGATTCATCTGTCGTTGGTCAACTAACTTTGCTGTTACTGTTTTAGCTGTAGGACTGTGGTTATCAACATGTGCTCATTCACTTTTTCCCCTCCCCATGTAAAGCTATAGGCAGCCTTGTAGAAAGCAAACTTGACCCCTATTCGTATATCACGTACTGGGAGGTCATAACATGCTTCTTTGGTGTTGTAATTTCCTGAAGTATGATGTAACACAATGAACAGATGTAGGGAGGAGTTCTTGCAAATATTAAGGCTGCAAGGCTCAAAACAAACCAGCTTCAACCAAACTATGACGAATGAATCCCATTTAAATGACAGCATATAAGTGCTTTAGGCTATGTATATTGCCCTCATTCACACTCACTTGTTCTTAAAGTCCTCCACCAGGCCCTGCATGTTGTGCAGATCTGCTTCCAGCTTCATCTTGTCGTTGCCGAGGCTGTCCAGCTGTCTGCGGAGGTTGGCGATATAGGCCTCGAACATGGCATCGATGTTAGAGCGGGTGGTGGTCTGTCCCTGCAGCAGCTGCCATTTGGTCTCCAGCATTTTGTTCTGCTGCTCCAGGAAGCGGACCTAATGTTGAGAGAAAAAAAAGAAAAGAACAATGTGCAAAATTTGGGTTAGGATATGGAGTGAATACAAAAATGCTGTCTTTAAAACTAACCCATGACTTACATTTGTGCTAAATCACAATCAAGATTATGTTTTTCCTTTGTTGTGAATCAAATCTCTCTTTAAGGGTGTGATTTTTTTTTACACAACATGGCATCGTGATTAATGTTTTAGTCACTGATCCTTAAGATCAGCCTGGAAACACCTTGTATTTTCCATCTATTGTCCCAGGTTTTTAGTCGTTGGTGCTTTGTAAGACACTGCTGACTGTTTCTCCACACAGGCATTCAGGAAGGCCTGCGTGACAAACGTGCATCCTGACAGGAGGTAGAGCACTGGAAAAAATTACTGATGGAAGGGATGAATGAAGCTGGTTAACCCTTAACCGACAAGCTTTCCTGTTTTTCTGAACAGGAATGGTGTGGCAAAGTTTTATCAGTTGATAGATGTAGAAAAGTAAATATTTAACTGACTAATAAAGTTTGATGCGAAGAAAGTACGGGGTGATGTGAGATGTTTGCATATAGTGAAAACAGCTAAAAAAGTGGACATTGCACTCTGTTGATGAGAGCTGTCCAACTCCTTTGATCTGTATTTATACTGGATCGAGTTCAAATTATAAGGTGACTTCGTATGGACTGCCACCAAGAGATAATATACTGAGGCTGAAGCTTATCAGCTCAGTGCTGAAGCATGCAAAAGGCTCTTTATCTTCATTTAATCATTGTGCCGAAAGGAGGTGAACTGATATGTAGTCAGTCAGTTGGCATGGAGCAGAACATGAAACCAAAGGACCTTGTTAAATATTAACTCAACACAAGGACGTCAGAGGACTGATACTCCCCTGTGTGTTACACGAAATGTGGGAATTTAAAGTGATTTCAAAGTTTCAAAGGGAAGCCATTCACTCAGTCAACACTTTTCTATATAATGTGAGAGGGTATTGCCATGAAGGTAACAGCTAATTATCATGACTGATTGCATGTTTGTATGTGTTAGGGTGGATTGGGGGGGGGACGGGGCAGCAGAATGAGCCACACCCAGCTGAGGGAGGGATCAGTCCCAAGGTAACTCATATCACAAGCCCTGAGCTCTGCCCTGACACACCCTTTTTACCCCCCCTCCCCCCTCTCCTCCCCTTTCTGCCTTTGTCTTTCCATGTTTCTCCTTTCTACACGTCTGTTTTTTATCACTATAAAAGGGCAGCTAGAGCCAAGAAAATGGAGGGCCAAACCCAAAGATGCCTGTGCTGCATTTGTGGGAGTCGTGGAAAGTAAAGGCAATAAATCAACATTTTCTAAGCCAAACAACTGAAGAGATCAGCATTACAGGACATCTGCCAAGCATACGAGTCTGTATAAACAGCTACATATACATGTCACCTCTGTGAAACGGCTTTTAACCCCACACTGTCCAGGCTTTAAGCCCATCGACAGACCCGTCTGTCAGTTTCATAAGAAATCTCTGATAAATGATTACAGGCTCTTACCTTGTCGATAAAGGAGGCAAAGCGGTTGTTTAGACTCTTGATCTGCTCTTTCTCTTGAGTGCGGACAGCTTGGATGGTGGGGTCAATTTCAAGGTTCAGGGGGGCCAGGAGGCTCTTGTTCACAGTCACGGCAGTGATGGGGGCCTGAACAGCCATGCCACCACCGAAGCCCATACCCAGACCCATACCCATACCTCCTCCGCCCATGCTTGAGCTCACGTTGTAGGCAGAGCTGCTGGTGATTCCTCCATATCCTAATCCTCTGCCACTACTAGAACCTCCATAGGAGCTCTTGACAGTAAAGCTCTTGCGGGAGGTGATGCCACCTGGTCCAGCGTAAGAGCTGCTGCTGAAGTTCCTTGGGGCAGAACTCCTGTAAGAGGTGGTTGAGGTCCTAAAAGACATTCTGAAATAGCTTTTCTTTTTTAGTAAAATGAGTCTGGGACAGTGAGAGCAATTTGCTCAGTTGGTAAGGCAGGCAAGCAGGCAGTCAGGCCAGCTGAGGAGAGAGATCAGAGTGGATAGACAGAGGAGGGTGCACTTCGAGGAGGCTGTTTTAAAGCCTGCCCATTTTGGGAGGAGACTGACTCAATGACTGAAGGGGAGGGAGAACCTGTCAGAGAGAAGGGTGTGTGTGTGTGTAGGTGGGTGGGTGGGTGGGAGGAGGGTGTGTGTGTATGTGTGTGTGCTGATTCTTACTTCCATAACTCGGCTCACTCAAAGAAAATCATTACTTACTGCTCTTACAGGCTTCTTTAAACAGTTTAATTGTTAAAAAAAATGCTTTCTTTTTTTATTTCTTTTTCATGTAGCCCATCCAGAGACACGGGTAGGTGAGGAGTTTCTGCGTGGGGACGGGCTCTTGGCCCATACCTGCTAATGTTGCTTTTCAAGTATGTTTTATCATTCACTGGGTGTCAAAGAGGAGGTGCTGTGGAATTTCTTTTCATACGTAGAAGTGTGGAATGTAAAATGTATTATAATTAGTAGTAATTCTGATTCTCCAAAGAGAACATTCCTGACAGGTTATTTTCATTTCCAACAAATCAATGTAGCTCATACGTTATTCTGATTTCACTTCCTCATGAAACTCACCACTAGAGCCATGCCTAAAGGGCAAACCAGGACATGTTGGACGATGAGCCACCATATACACTTTAAAACTTCTCAACAAATCTTGATAACACCATTTCTCTTTATGTTTGAATGATTGAAGAACTAGATTACAACATTCATCAATTATTACTGCCACACCTTTTGAAATGTAACCATAATTAGCATAATAAAAGGCTCATATGCTGCCAGTCTTGATTAAATTTGCACCAAAACCAAAGTGCAAAACATTTTAAGTGGTTTACGAGTTTTACAGTTTTGTTTGGATTTTGTTACAGTTGAAAAAATTAAGCAAAGTTTCACCTTCTCTACAGTGAATACCATATCTATGTTATTGTGCAGACGTTACATAGAAGAATACAAACACTATCCGTACTGCAGAAAAGAGCCTTGTAAATAATTCACAATGCCTGTTACAGAGATCACACAAATTCACTCTGAAACATTAAAATGTACAAATCTGGTTCATTCTCAAACAGCTTAAAATGTGTACAAAGCCACACACAATTTACTTCCTGTAAGTAGTTTGTAACAGAGATGGGGACTAACTTAACTTAAAACATTGGTGGTCACATTATAAAGTTTTTTGTGTTTGTGAAGTGAGGTTGTAGAACAAGTGTGAAGCTCAAGTAAGATCCAGTTTAAAGAGCGTTACAAACACATGGTGTTTACACAGTACAGGCAGAAAAATGAGCTTTTATATCATGGTGTTCTAACCCATAATACTTGTAGGCAATTTGTCTAATTTGGTTTTAACTTTTCTAAATATCCTTATGTAAATGTGTATTTGGGAGACTGGTATAGGTGTAAACAAGCTTATGCTTTCGTTACAGACATGTAATTTTATTTTACCGTTTTCACTATTTCAAGCTCAGATCACTAAATGATGTTAAGAGCATAAAGAAAAGAAAAAAATGTGGAAATATTTGAAGTTATTGACAAAGCAACAGTACTGGTAAAATGTCCTGGTGCTCAGCAGATAAGAGAAGGAGTTTAGACCATATGAATGCCATATATATGCTTATTATTATATTCATCTAGATCACTCAAAAAGCATTGTCACAATATTTGCCTTCAGGCATTTTGAAACTTCTTGAAACTTTGAAAATAGTCTCCCGGCATTGATGCATTTCTCGAGGCATTTTCTTTCTTTTTTATGCTTCAGGGCTAAAAGTTTCTTTGCAACCTGTTTAGCCAGCTAGATAGATAAATGGATGGATACCACTTATTGTCATTAAGATTTTACATCATAAATTTCCAAAACTAATTTGTAATGTATAAATGTTACTGCTTTTCATGTTTTCATGGCTATTTTTCTGTGATTTATAACATTTCAAACACCAAGCAAGATTTTTCACACTCCACTGGAAACAGTCACCACTACTGTCATTTCAGATGTTGCTCACCAGGTAGAAGAGGTTGCTAAACTCTCCACCAATACCCATTCAGCATTCCTCTCCACCCTTTTTCATTCTCAGGCCAGTTCCTCACCACGATGACTCACAGGTTTTTGGTAATACTGATCCAACCCTTTCCACCATACCCTCTCCCCTCCATGTACTCCATCTTTTCTGTCTCTTGGTCTCTGTATCGTCCCGGAGAAACACAGAAACACACAGAAGAGAAATGCAGAGAAATAAAAAACATGATTGTCACTCATGCTTGAAATGGGTGCTCATATGCAGGCTTTCCTTGACTTTCTGGACCAACTTGAAAGGAACTGACTCGATCAGTCTAAAAAAGATATGCAACAAAACTGAGATCACGTTTTTAATCTAAGTTAGATCTTAAAGAGAATTCTGATAAGTAGCAAAAGTAAACAGTACCAGCGAGGGAATTCCTCTTGTGAAAGTAACATGACAGAAATAGAAGCGAAATCATAGTGATTCAGTATCAGCAGAGTCTGAATCATACAGTAGTCAAAATGGGTTAATTTGATTTCTGTCATTTTACCATGAATTGTGAACCATGTTTCGGATCATCGTATGACTCTCATTACTCGAGCTTCACAGTCATTTACTGGTGTAATTAAGCTCTGTTGATATGTGCACCACTGAAATGACTTACTATTGATCTGCAGCAGATAACATGATCTTTCCCGTTACAATACAAATCTTTTATGTCCCGTTAAAAAATGATGAGGTGGAAAAAATCCCTCTTTTAAATATAAGAGAGGACAGGTCCTTCTAGCAGTTACACTGGTTTACATCAGAAACTATCTGAAGCGTGTTTTACTTTCAGTGTGCAACATGTTGCTCGTGACCAGTTTTAGGAACATTTTATGTCATTTACATTATTTTTATTTGACTCAAAAACTATATAAACATTAACAAATGATCAATTTATTTGCATCGTCATTGTATTCACATGACGAATGACCACACTGTCCACCAAATGAGGCTAAATGTAAGTTGTTTACTTCCTGTTTAAATGTTGTATTTATTGCAGCTCTTTGATTGTTGTTTATTCAAATACAATGGATTACTGATGATGAATTAGCAACGTCAGATTTGAGGTGATCATTTGAAAGCAGCTCTAACACACGTGGGACACGTGTCTTATCCTGCACTGTTTTGCAGAGAGCGGCTGTTTCAAAATGGTATCCTTGGAGCTTTTCCAAAAGTCCGGTAATGATTATATGCTCTGATTTCAGCATTGCTGTCTAGTCAGTGAGTAAGAGAAGTCTTCTATTTCCACTGGTCCTGATTGATTTCTTTGTGGCCCTATTGTGACAAGATCAATTTAATTGACACCCAATCCTGTACAACAGCTTAAAAATGGGTTCGTGCTCCAGTCACAGGTTAAACAGCTTGACATCCTAATCAATACTGCAATCACGGTCTGTTTTTGAGGATGTAAAACTAATCCCATTTAGCGTTCCAGTTGTTCACTTGGTAGCTGTTGATATCATTGTACACCTACTAGTCACACTGTTCACTTTAATCAAAGCTTTCATCAGGATCCATCTCACTCCAAGGGTTTTCTTACCGTCTATCAGCACACCAACAAGAAGCACATAAACGAGAACCCTTAAACTCTGTTTCCTGCAACACCCCAGAAACATCTCAGAGGTCCTCACACCATCAGAGCTGCCATAAGGTGTGTCTGAGGATGTCACAGCTGTGTGTGTGTTTGTTTGAGAGAGAGAGAGTGACACACAGAGAGAGAGAATGTGCTGAGAATGTGTTTGTGAGTTTGTATGTGTATATAT
>JBAMHV010000014.1:21939290-21950830 GCA_037177535.1 Pseudomugil gertrudae
TTGTATCTTTTTATGTATTTTTTTTACTCTTTTATGTGAAGCACTTTGTGACTCTTTGGCTGTGAAAGGTGCTATATAAATACATTTTATTTACTTACTGATACTTTACTTACAACCTACCTGAGTGTTATTGTTGCTCACCATGTCCATCTTTTCATGACCACAGCGCACAATCTTCTGATGACACCTAAACATGACAATGATTTCACTACACTCCTGTTGCCTCCACAGTCACTGCACAATTCAGAGTGTGCACACTATGTAGGCTACAGTGTCCTACATAGTTGCACACTCTGAAGTCCATTTACCAATAGTGAAATGATACAGTCTATCTAGTGTATGAAAATTACCCACAGTGCTCCAGTCCCCTGATGCATAGCAATTAAAAATGCAGTTTATCTAATTAATGATCCAATTCTTTCACAAAGAGCATATTAAAATGAAAAAGTCACAGAAAATGGCAGCAAGCATTTTAATTGTATTCCTTTTCTTTTAACTGTGAGTCTAAATCACAAACACATGGTGGAGCTGTCCCAGATTAACTCTCTTTGGGGTAAGAGCACATAGGCTGCTCCAGTTCAGGGTTGTGGGGTAGCTGGAGCCTTTCCCAGCAATGAGCAGGCGAGAGGTAGCCCTGCAGCTCAACAGCCCATTACAGAGCCAACACAGTTCGACAAACAACCATTCACTCCTAGAGATGATGGGAGGAACCTGGACTACCTGGAGAGAGCCCACACATACATGAACATGAGAACATGCAAACACCACGCAGAAAGGCCACTGTTAGAACCTTCCCTTAGCCAAGACTCAAACCAGCAACCTTCTTCCTGTGAGATCACAGTGCAAACCACTACCCCACTCTGCACTCTGTACTTCCACAGAGAACTAGATAAAGTGGCTGGTGAATGGGTATATTACGTACACTAATCTGATGCAGATTATGTTGGTATAAATTATGGTCTTTAACTGAACCGGTACTCTCATTAAAAAGCATCCTGGTAAAATATGAGTTTACGATATGTGTCTGTATTTTTACTGGAAACAGATGTTTTGATCCTGCTCTCTTGGAGGTTGAAACAGATAATATTACATGGCCTAGAACAGTTCATTGCCATGGAGATCAAATCTCAAACACGAGGAGTGGCATACCTTCCTTTCATCTCCAGTAACTCCCTCATTGAGTAATGTCTGTAGCACAGTGCTCTATTTGGATATTATTTCTGTCATACGCAGTACATTCTTTAGTGTGTGTGTGTGTTTAATACTTTTGTCAATGTGTCAGGCTATTTCTTTATAACAGTGTGACTGTGAGTCACCACAGTTAGCCCATGTGATCAGCTTGCACGTCTCTGTTCTCCAAAAGCAGTACATGGGCTCACAATGTGGCTGCAGAGGTAATTAGAAGATTGAATCTCAGCAAACACATAATGCAGTTATGCATCAAATAGATTTTTGTCTTGTAAACCTTTTGGGACTTTAGTACTGGAGCGAGCCATTCAAAAAGACTTAAAGACTAGATAACATGCATGGTACAAAGAAGGCGATAAGTGTCAGAAAAAGTCATGTGAGGGGGAATATGCAACTACCAATCCCATGTTTTTGTGTGATACTTTCCTGCAGACAGTCTTTAGTTAGCAAACAGTGGGTTATTTCTGTGCAGTATATACAACAATGTGAGTCTGAATATGGTGTGTGTGTGTGTTAAAGTTACCTGTAGGAGTGGGTAAACAGACATCTCAGTCAAAACAAAAACACATTAAAAGTGTTTTTTTTTTTAAAAAAACATCTTTTTACTCCTTCATATCACCACTCAAACACACTTTTTCATTATGATTACAAACATTGGATATGAGTGCATGTAGTCGTGTCTCAGCTTGGCTCATCTGTACTTGGGCCTTAATGAAAGCACCCGGGTGTGTCTGTGTTTAAACTAACACCGTTGTGTATGACATTACAAGCCTGATTGTACAGTTTAGTTTGGGCCTACTGTAATGTTTGACTGCTGAGTGACACCCTCTTTGTGTTGGTGTAATTTACTGTAATTTGGATTTAAATACAACAAACCGCTCAGTGTGATTTGCTTGTGAATAGAATAAAAGTTGAATAAAAATATTGACTCATATTTATATAACGGCATGGCACCTGTGTTTTATTGAAGAGTTTGGTTATAATAGTGAATATTGTTTAAATCACCATAAACACAATCCGTGAGTTTGGATATCTTTTATTTATTTTATTAACCCATTGATGATGACCTCACACTCCCATGCAGGACTCCTCTGTTCCTGTTTTTCTTGCATTCAGTCAGTGGTTAGCAACACACTGATATTTACCATGGTAACAGGACAAGGTTTGATGTGTTTGATGCAAGTTCAACAAAATGATTTTGCAGTACAACAGCCACATAAAATATATCAACACAGAAAAATGCAACAAAACTGTGAAAAAATATTGTTTGTAATCAAATGAAGTCCACACTAATGGAAGCCTGTTGCAGCCGTGCTTATCACAATGTGTCTTTCGCTGCATCGTCTCATTTCACCGCCCAGCCTTTATCCTGTAAAAATGATTTGTGGAACTATTTCTTGATGCTGTGCTGCTGGATTCTGGCACTTATAGTCAGCGAGGAAGATGTTTTACATCAGAACATCTAAATGAGTTTTTCAAAGCACAAGTGAAGCCTGAAACAAGACCCATAATTCAGATTAGCTTGAAAGCAAGCAGAGAGCAGACGGGGAGACATTCTTTTCTATTCCTTATATTGATTGTCAGGGGACATGTGAGGTCACTGGCATGGACTGGGAACTTATTGGACTGTTCTCAAAGCTTCCGACTTTCAAACCCTGAAGCATGTTTATAGTGATTTCTTTTCAGATTAAATTTTTTAAAACTGCATATCTCTGGTGCCTGGTTGCTTAAGTCTCTTCCATTAAGGAGTTAGTGATTTTTGATGATTTATGAACTTGATTATTCTGTCATTCTTTTTAAAAAGAAGCTTTAAAAGTGAAATGTTGCCCTTGTTACAATCCAGACATTAAGTTTCTGGGTGCAATCTTGTAAGACTGTTTGCAGGGCTGCAGAGACATACTTTCTTACAGATCTCCTCACTGACACAGAAGATAACAGCAAAGAGAGAAAAATGGCAAAAAGGTCAAAACAGGCTCCCCCTGTCAGTTCACCATAAAAGTACCGGTACAAAGCTCTGCTTTGGAAAGGCAGTGAGGGGGAAGCAGAGGAAGGCGATTCTTCATCGTAAATAACAGTTTCAAAGTCAGCAGGTTATTTGATGCTAACATAAGCGTTACATAACTTTGGAGGTGGTTATATTTGTTTGCTGCAGTGTGAGGAATTTATCACGGGTGTGTGGCAAACTATGTGTGAATGTTTGGACATCTGGGCTTCAAAAACAGAAATTGAATTCAAAATCTTAAAAAAAAATCTTTAAAAAAACAAAGATGTCATATAGACGAGGAGGGAAAAGGGTGATATGATGGCTATTATGTATCCTCTGAGCTGTGTAACAACACTAATAACTTATTTCTGCTATTGCAGCCTTCAAAACTGTCTTCTCACAAAGTTTAATACTGTTAATCCCTGTTTACCCCATGCAATGTGGTGCAGATATCACTATTTAACCTGTATCTGGAAAACACCTCTTTCTCATGTATAAAAACTGCCAGTGTTGGCATTTTAACCACAGCGTTCATCCCAAATACATGACTTGAAATCTGGTTTTGCAATTAGGCTTTTAACGCCTTCCAAAGTAAGCAAAAATGGTACATTTTCACAATTAGTGAGAACAATAAATGAGAAACACAATGGTGTAGTTAAACAACTGGCACTCGCGAAAGGAAAGGAAAGGAAAGTTGACGTGACTCACTCCCTCGTGGCTACGGTTCCGTGAGGAAGAAAAAAGAAGTAGCAAGAAAAAAAAAACAACATCTCCAAATCAGAGGCACAATTCTGGCTTTGTGTTTCCTGTCCAGACCACGGATGACTCATAAAGACCAGTTTCATGTGGAGTGAAATGGATTAGGTTTTTGGCTGTATCTGCACCAGAATGTGCAGCGTTTGGCTCTGGACCTCGGTAATTAACAGAAGAAAGTTTGAATGATGAATAAAAGTCAATGAGTTAAACTTAAGCTTAAGGATAAACACAATAAGATGCTGTAAATGAGCGTGTTGAAAATCCTCAGTGCACTTATAAACCAAGTATACTGGCACAATGTATGCTTTTAACTGTGTGCGGTAGCTGGAAACAGCAGGAAGGAATTCAGAGTAACACCAAAGAGCCTTTGTCCAAAGCTTGGTTTGCCACAGAGAGGAAAGCTTGCCTGTGTGAAAAGCAGGTATGATGGAAGAGGATAGGAATGTGCTAAAATGGGAAAATGGAGCAAGGGAAGACAAGAAACAGGAGCGGACACCATAAACTATGGAAGGGAGAGACTAGGATGTTGAAAGAGAAAGATAAGAAGTCGTGGCAAAGTATGGGTCAATGATTACTAAGTACAAGAGGTTAGAAGAACGATTACTTGAACAAATTTAGACTTTTTCTTTATTTAATGTTTTTTTGAGCATTTACAGTAGATTGTATGGGACATTGTTTTGGGTTCAATTTTAATTTTCAGACTTTATATTCACACTACAAGTTTTTTCATTGTTAAGCCTTTATAAATAAATGTTATTACCTAACATTTAACCAATAGGCAGATCCACTGTCATCGCTGAGGGATAGGTAGCTAATAACTAGCTTGAGATTGTCTCTGAGCATCAAAAGGTACCTGTAAATAGATCCCCATGTGTTGACAGTGCAATGTCGCAGTTTTAATGAAATATTTTCCACACTGTTCATGCTTACTGAATGCAAAGACATCCCTAACAAATTAGTTTGTGCAGCAACTGGAAAGATTTTAGCTTGTTCATTAGGCAAATTTTCTGACTGGCTCAAGTATTGCTCTGCTTGCTCATCATAGCATCAGTGGTTTGCAGAAACATGATGATGGGCTTGAATTACACATGCACCATTTACTTTGAAGAAGACCAAGAAAACCTATTGCTGTGCTTCTCTTTCCAGCTAAACTGTCCTGGTGCTTTATATCCATCACATTCAAGAGCAATTCATCATAACTAGCCCTAATCCAATAAGAGAAAAAATGCATTTTGCAAGATGTTTTATTTATCCTCTCAGAGTATGTTTCACAAGCCAAAGAGGGTGCTGCAGAACAGCAGAAAGTAGACTGCAAAGTAAGATATAAATAAGGAGAAAGAAGTAGTATAGTGAGAAAGAAAGAAAAAGTGAGTCTGAACAACCTCGCAAATTGCCTCATGCAAACAGTGAAGTGGGGAATACAAGCATGAGATTATGGGATAAGTAGGGAGAGCGGAATGAAGTAAAAGAGCTATAAAAAAAAGAGTCAAAGCCAAACAAGGGCTTCAGTGTGAAGAGTGAGATTTATGTGTTACATAGAGGAATGTTTGGTGTCCAATTCCTCACCAGCCCTCTGTCCACAACCTGTAATCCTCCTCTCTAAAGCTGCCTGAAAGGAAGGAGTTTAAACATGAGCAAACCTGCCATGTGAGCCTTTTTTCTTATTGCTTTTTGTTTATTGCTTTGGAAACAAAACACAAGGTGACTTTGAAAATAAAGGAAAGCACCATCAGGCGTGTAGTGAAGTCTCTTGGTTTATTCAGGCTCCGTCCAGTTTAGGCTTGAGAAGTGAACATCTTTGTACAGCGAACTTATCGGATCCACTCCCATTATCTCTTCAGCATGAGCCGTGATCTACCCTCCAGGAACGTCCACACCCACTCAGTTACTGAGTTACTCCGACATTTGGAGTAAATTATAAATGACCCGGGTCATTAGGAGGGGGTGTTTAAAGGGAGTGGCGTGTGTTTCATGCTTTCTGGTAACTTTGTATCTCACCAGAATGGACGATAAACTGTACTTTATTAAGCATCCGGTACAAACATATTGCTGCCCCGCCTGCCCTCATCACAGTGAGTGCCACACTAAATATGGTCCCCCAGGAACACTTAACAACATTCCACTTGACACAGCATGTGTTTTGTGTGTGTGCTTGTGGTAGAGCAAAAATAATGTCAAAGCACAAACCATTGTGGATGCTAAACAGACTGTCTTTGAAGTCACTTTAATTTTTTTTTCATTCATGTGACTCTGTACAGCAGCTCATCACAATGGTATTTGAATAAACTAATAGATGAAAGCAGGTTTGTTCTCTGCTTGGTGGATGTTTCTTTGTGTAAGTGTCTGTGTATATAACCCGTAACATCTGGTCACACAGGTTTTAAACCAACACACCCACAGAAGTGGTGGCTTTAACCACCTGAATTGGGTCAACACTGAATTAGCAACTCCTAATGTGTCAGCTCTGAACAATGAGTGAGTTTTGGCGATGGAAACTAAATTAAGTATTTTTCCCATCAAATAAAAAGAAATGGAGGACAACATTTCCATTTTGTTTTAGCTTCTCTATATTAGGAGTTGTTTGGTTTTATTATCCGAACAGAATGATTATTTAAAGCGAGTCTTTCGAGGAAAAGATGCCAATTAAAGTGCTCAAAGGAGTTTTATACAGAACAAGAAAAGCACACAGTTCTCTCTACAGGATTCACATCTGCTGATACTAGCTTCATTTTTTGGTGTTGTTACAGAATGGGAGGAGAATGTTGTTTGAGGGTATTTAGATAACATCCCTGCATGCAGTTCAAACTTGAGGAGCCACAGGGGGGGGAAAGATTCACTTTATAGTTTAAGAGACTGGATTTTGTTACGTAACAGAATGCTGTAACTTTAAAGACTCGCCATCCAGCCTTTAAAGTGAGAAAATGCGGCTGAAAGACGGCTGGACTTTTATTCAAGTTAATGAAATGGATGCACATTTATACGCGTGTGTGTGTGTGTGTGTGTGTATACTTCATAACTTGTTTGTGAGACTTTGCGTATGCATCACATTTATGTATTTTATGTCTTCTGACGCTTCAACATTTAATGGCCCTCTCCTGGCCTTTACATCTGGTGTGTGTGTTCACACCCTCACATTAACCATGAACACACAAACCTTTCTGTCACTACTTTGCACTTCAGCTTTATCTTTATAAAATATGGAGGTTTGCAATGATAAACATATCCAGGTCAAAGAACATGAATTGTGCAACCGGGTGTGATCAACAAGAAATGATCGACTTCATCAGCTTTAAATGTTTCTTTTGAATGAAAGTTTTACAGACATTTTTATTTCTTGGTGCCATGAGCCTGGAAAATACCAGGTAAACTGTGAGCCTATTATTAGAAACGACAAATTCCATTGCTGAAAAGGCTTTATCGTTTAACAGTCTTTGTATGAACCAAACATAAATCAAGAATTTCTTAAGGTAAATATGATTTAACTCTATTAGTCAGTTACTTAAAGTGATTTAATTATTGACGAAAATGTCCAAAGTCTTAACTTTGCTTGTGTAATAAACATAAGAGGACAGATAGACTTTTTGTTTATTGTTTTTTCAGGCCAGACACAGTTATATTGAGCCAGTTGGATCTGGACATTCTCCAGTCCCACAGAAAACCATTAGTAAACTCAAAGTGACACGAGCACAGAAAAAGCCATGGCATCACACACAGCACGCTGTTTGCAGGTGAAAATGCATGTTGGCCTGTGTGCATCAGTTTTAAAGATGATGTTATTTTGTTCACATATTAAAGTGGCCTAGGTTAAACATGTTGCTGTTCAGACTGTCATGAAAAAGTCACTTGGTTCCCCAATAAACATAAAAGTTGGATTTGGGCCACTTTTGCCTGTAGAACTAGTCACAGAGTTAGCTAGCATGTTTGAGGGAATAATTATTGTATATATTTGTCTCTTTACCTTATTTACCTCTTTCGGACGGGTTTACAATGGATAAAAGCTAGATATTTTATTTCCATAATAAAGTATTGATATATTTTAAGCTAGCTTGGATGCATATTGGAGATCCACAAAAAGCTGAAGCTAAGCTGAAGCTAACTCCAGTGTCTTACAGCTTCTGTTTGTAGAAATGATTAAATAGTGCAATGGATATGTTTTCCTGTTGTAACAGAACATAATTTAACACAGTAGCCTACATGTTGTTTGTGTTTAACCCTTAAACTTCCTGCTCTACCAAATGGTAGAAGTACATTTGCAGCAACTGTGATGATTTTCATTAAGAAATTATGGAAATAAATCTGCCGAAGCCATCACTTACCTCCCTGTTTTGGTATGTAAAACACAAACTATGTATTTGTTGTATCACCACTGTTTCACATTTCCACCAGTTCACTGATGTAATGTTGTTATTAACTAAAAAACATTTTCTCAGACATTTTTAAAGGACAAAAGTAAGCGATTTTGCTTTGTCATATGATTCTGTAAGATTAAAATAATAAGAGGCATAGCATACTATAGTTTGCGCTGATGTTGGTGGATGTACAGCAGATACAGAACTGTACAGTATACTTTGATGTATTCTGAAAATAGCACTATCAATTGCTTTTATCCAGTAGTTTAATAGAAACACAGTTAAATGGAAAAGCCAAAGCAGAATAATGGCTAGTGCAGGACTTTCTTTGATGGCTGCTGCTGTTTGGTTGGTTGTTTGGACTTGCTGTTCCATAAAATGAATTTGTGACAGTTAAATGCCTCCCTGAGGATACAGACAGATAACCATCCAAACATCTTAAGTGCTGTGAATTCATGCACAGCACATTACCTTTAAAAGGTTACTTTCACTTGTACCACCAGCTGATTGTGGGAATGCAATGCCCCAGTTAAGTCTGATTAAGATGTATTTGTGTTTTTTCCAATAAAACTAGAGACACTGTTTAAAGATGTGTTAAGAATGTCTTTGATTTATTGTGACTTTAGCAGATGATCTCAGTGGCTGAAACTAAGCAGAGCTTTTTTCATTATAAAATCTGAGCTCAGCACATCATGGTCTGTTAAATCTAATACTACAAAGTACAATGATGAAGAGTAACTCCACTTCCTCAAAGTCCCCTTACTGGTGCAGCATTTGGTTGAGTGTTGCGCTCCTTCTCTTTCTCCACTGGGAGGACTTTTGGGACTATGAAACCCACTACATGTGTCATTTAAACAAAAGTGCAAACCAGGTTGGTATGGGTTAAATAAAAGTGAAATCTCAGGGGAATACCTGGGGACAGAAGGTACTGCTTGTTTCAGTGCACAAAGGCAGATGTTAATGTCTCTGAACAAAGGGAAGACAAAAGAACTGAAGGAAAGGTGAAAAAGAAAAGAGGAGTAAAAGGAAGCGAAAGAGAAGCTTCAAAACAGAGTGAGGGAAGGGTAATAGAGAGTCAGGAGACCTGGGAGGGGTGCAGCTTACAGACCTGTTATTTCCTACACAGTCAGTATGCAGGGTTGAGATAACAGTTAATAATGCAATGTTTATTTTCTCAGAAAGTATTGTTTTGGAAACCAGTAACACCACCTTTAATGTTGCAAGCTCCCCAAGGTGCTGATAAGAACAATGATTCCAAGAACATACACCTACACCCACGCCTACACCCACACACATGCCGATACTTTCACATTGCCACAGATCTGCTGGATTCTTTGACTGGCACACATGGACACATGGACACAACTGACCAATAGCAGCAAGAAATGAAATAAACATTACACAATGTGGGATAGTATTAAAAAAAACCTTTGCATGAGGTGAGCGTGCAAATGTCTGTAAAGATTAAAGTGGAGTCGGTAATGATGTTGGTCACCTGACACTTGAATTACCTGTGCAACACCTGCATTATACTGCCCCCTTCTGCTGCAACAAATAGTCCAATACATGAGGAGTAAAAGCTGAAGTTATGTAAATCATAATCAAATAAAACAGGAAAAAATGGCTCTGATGGTATTACCTTATACTGGCAGAGCTCACCGAACATGTTATGATTGTAAATGATCTCAGTGGGAGATATTTGTATATCAGAGCATTTAGGTCATGGGGAAATTAAGCTTAGCCACATGGATCTTTGCAGCAGTGAGTAAAATGTGCTAGATTTCAAGTTTATTCATTTGTCAGCGTCAACTGAGTCTTGTTTCCATGGAGACCTGCGCGTCCCCAAGCAGTGCTTCATGGTATATGTGTGCAGGCATCCGTGGACCGTGAGTAAATAGAGGCAGTCAGCTACAGTTTAGCCAACTCAAAGATCTCTGGTTTTGTTGTTGAAGGAAGTATTTGGCCGGTAGTTGTAGGAAGATTATGTCACGTCTGAAAAGAGCAACTCAGGCAAACATATCATGTGAATTCTATCATTTCAGAGAAACCTGATTACATTTGGTTAATTTTTGCAAGAAATATCAAACAAAACATCCCTAAACAAAAATAGTTAAATATTTATCTGTTTTTCTGACCAAAGCTCTGTGATATGCTCCGAAAAATGAATTAACCCTTAGCCAATGAGCAGGCTGTAATTCCTCATATTTTTTACATTATAGCTGTTAAAGAGATATTCATTTTACATTATAAATGTTTTAGTTGTTGTTACTATGCTTTCTTATTTTTACTTTTCATTTAGAAAGGTACGTAGCACCCATAAACTTAGTGTGTGGCCCTCAAACATGATAATTAGGATTATTAGTGATGAAATGTTACCTCACACCAACTATCACCACAAAGGAGGAAACACTGACATGATGGAGACATTCCACCACAATGTGGACTTCTTGTGTCCTTCTGTCTTTTCCACGGCAGAGCAAAGCTAAAGCACCAACACATCCAAGCTGAAATGATAACATCTATTTCTGATCCAGCTACCAGAACGAGAGCAAAACATTTTAAATATAGATGCAAAAGATCCAACACAGAGAGCTAAGTGAAGAGCTTGCCTTCACATTTTCTCAGCTGCAGAGTGCGCCTACAGCAGCTGTCTTATTGTCTGTGCATTATTTTTGTTAAACCTTCTGTTTTTTAATTTTGATGTTTGAATTGTTTTTTTATTATAGGATGTAACATTTTGGTCTTTTGGTGGTTTTGTTCTCAGTAGCTGAGAAATTTGAGATGCTTCCTCATTTAAAAAAGATGTTTCTGTCTCGCCAAACCCGATGAACGTTGTTTAATTGTTTTATTTTAAATTTGATATTTGATTGGGTTCAGCTGTACACACACACACACACATGCACACACAAACCAAATTTAAAAAAGAATGAAAAAACAAACAAAAAAGTTATTTGTTATATATTTTATTACACAGCATTCTCTGTCCCAACAAAAATACATTTTTACCAAAGAACTCTAAAAATTCATAAACAAAAAATTTATTCACTTAATATTTTATTTAATTACATATTTGAATGAAATAACAGACATTTGTACATGTCAGATAAATAGAATTTATAATCAGGTGATATTTATCAGGAGATGAAGATAAATATGAATAATTGGTTTGATAGAGCAGAGCAAAAGATATTGGGATGGTTTGGCCATGTGGAGAGAATGGAAAGGGTGCGATTGGTGAAAAAGGTGTATGAATCTGATGTGAG